>CAIGRO010061296.1:0-10411 GCA_903798355.1 Fraxinus baroniana
TATTTTGGAATAGTAGATTGATGTAGAATGTGTGGTTGAAAATAAAAGAAAAGTTATTGATGTGATGAAAAATATTATTTTATCGAATGATGTGTGGTTAAAAATGAGTAGAAGAATAAAAATGAAAATTTTAATGCGTACCAAATAGGACCTAAGTGTGAAGTTTGCATTATATTAAGTTTTTTTGTATTTGTGATAAAGTTTCGTTATGAACCCTTTCAAGCTGAGCTGCACACACTTTCCGTCTTCTGTGAGACTAACCTAAATCCTTGTGGTTTTAAGGCAGAATCATTTAGTTTATTGTATAACTTCTTTGTTAATGCAAAACATCACTATTTTTTAGAAGAGATCTTTATGAAAGATTATCAAGTTGAGTGTGTTAAGATCAATAAAAGCTTCACTGTTTGAACAGGCATGACATATTGTTCTTTTGGGTGGCACGAATGGTAATGATGGGAATTGAATTCACCGGGACAGTTCCATTTTCAAATATTTATCTCCATGGACTTATCCGAGATTCTCAAGTGAGTAGATTATATTTCAAGTGACGATGTTGCACTTGGTACCTATGTTTTTAAAAAAAAAAAAATTGAACAAACCTGTTTTCACGTCCCTCAAGCATAGATGTTTGTATATGTAGCTATTTTCTCTTGCTACAAACACTTCTATCTGCTTCTGTTTAGTGTTTGTATAGCAATTGTTCAAAAGGTTTGCTTGCATATATTATGGTTTGTTGTTCATTTTGTTTTAAACTCTGGATTTGTTTAATATTCTAGATATCCGTATTGCAATATGATATTGAAACAATGATAATTTTGTAATATTTTTTGCTTTATCTACATGTAGTTTGAATTTTTTTAATGATATCTTTGCAAAAGAAACAGTATGGCTAGAAATTTAGTTGAATAAAGTTCTGACCAATGGCAATTCAAGCCAATAGGTAAATAAGTGCATGTTTGGTTTAGTTTTATCTACTTTTTTTCTTAAATGTAAAAAACTTATATTATGACAATAAGGGAAGCCTCACTGACGTAACACAGAAATAGGGAAGAGGAAGAGAAGAAATGGGAGAAAATAGAGAAGAATTTTGGGGAATAAATAATGAATATTAAATCAATAATCTAGTCTAGTCACAAATGAAATCTTACATCCTATTTATAAAGTAACGAACTTAAATTTAAATAAACTTTTAGTAAATAACTACTCAAATAATAAATCCTATATAATAAAATTACTTCATCTTATTCAAATCGAACTATATCTTCAACCTTGTCTTCTTCGATATCTCCTATCCTTATTCCTCATCACTAATGGTCAAAATAAGTAATTTACCAGTAAATATCCTTTAATTTAACAAAATTACTACACACATATCCTATCCATAATCTTATAAAATATAGTCTTGAAAAACTAATTTGTATATTTTTAGACTACTAATTAAAAAATAATTGTATAGTTAATTTAAAATATTCAAATATTATAATTTGATATTAACAATTTGGAAAAATATATCATTTGTAATTTGAAATAATAAATTCATAACATAATTTATAGTAGAAGTTACTTCGAAGTCTGCTAATGAGGTAACTAATTTTGAAGTTTTGAGTTCCCTCTTGGAAGGACCTTAAATGACTGTCTGAATCAACAGTCAATACAAACAGGCATGTACTTGTATGATTTTTAATTTTTTGTTCACCCACTGTTGCAACCTGTTCTGAATACTTTCATCACACAATTATTTTTTCTTCTATTCCTTTTTCTTGTATATAATATGATTTCAGATTAAGTTTGCTTGTATTTTTCAGGGTAGAAAAATGTCCAAAACATTAGGAAATGTCATAGATCCATTAGATACAATAAAAGAGTATGGAACCGATGCTCTGCGCTTCACTCTTTCTCTGGGAACTGCTGGTCAGGTTCGTGCTTCTTGAAAATATCTTGGTTTTATAGTGCTAAAATTCTTGTTTTAGCTTAAAATAAATAATAAATAAATTGTAATGTTATGCAATTGTTGCTTGTCCTTATCATTTAGAGAAAAACTTATCACGGAGTAGGGTTGGTGGTTATCTCATGATGTTTTCAATCATCAATGCCTTTGTTGTTGCAGGATCTAAATTTATCAACTGAGAGGTTGACTTCTAACAAAGCATTCACAAACAAATTATGGAATGCTGGCAAGTTTTTGTTACAAAATTTGCCCAGTCAAAGTAATTTATCTGCTTGGGAAGCTATACTGGCGTTTAAGGTCAGATAAAACTCTTGATTTTTCATTACATAATATCTTATAGATGATTGTTGCCCCAGACTTCTATAGGAAGCAACTAAAGTAGTGGAACTAATAAGGAAATATGATAGAAGTTCACCTAATTGACAGAAAGAAAGGAAGATACAACAACCAAATGACATACCAGGTTAATGGACTCTGTTGGCCTCTTCATTTGTCTCTCTATAGGGAGGGGGTCCTTCCATCAGAATCTGAATGTCAAACGAATATTTCACTTGTCTGGCTAGATTTTTTTCCTCTTATGCTGATAGATATCCTCTTCTTAATTTAATATTCCAAGTTGAGGATCATAGTAGATGCCATCTTGATTCTGCGTGCATGCTTCTCGTTCCATTAGAAAGTGATACTTGTTAATTACTTCATATTATGCATTTATGTTGGTCACCTGGAAGATGAATATGCCAGGTGGAAGTGAAATATGTGCAACTAATCGAAAAATATGATGGTACTTTGGTAGTACTGCTTCAATTTGCAATATTGGGCTTCTTGTTTTGCATTATCCCAGAGTATTGTTATGTAGTTTCAAGAAATCTGCATATTAATGAAGTAGTTATGTGATTCACAGTTTGACAAGGAGGAGTCTTTACTCAAACTTCCTTTACCAGAGTGCTGGGTGGTAAGAATTATTAGTTTAATACATTTTTTATCTCCCCATCATTCCTTCAGTTGGAATTTTAACAAATGATTTGCAGGTGTCAAAACTTCATATGCTAATTGATGCAGTCACCACCAGTTATGATAAGTTTTTCTTTGGAGATGTTGGAAGAGAAATATATGATTTCTTTTGGTCTGATTTTGCAGATTGGTATGTTACTATTCAACTTCTATGTGTCTGTCTGCCTTTTATGTTTTGCTCCTACTGCTTTTAGTTGTCTGATTTATACTTATGTTTCCCATTAATGAAGGAATCTGCTTCAGTTTGTCATAGGAAAGGAATGGGCATATTAGTTATGTAAAATTTCTACTAGAAATAAGGTTTTTCGATTCTTGTTATCTAAAAGCTTGCGCTGCTAGAGATGGGACAAATTTATTTGTTTAAATTTTGCCTTCATCATAGCTCCTGTTGTGCAAGATAGATTATTTTTCATCAAGGGCCGGACATGTACACAATTTTCATACATTGGTGGTAGCGAGACTTGAACCAAGGACCTTTATGCTTTGATATCATGTTGAACCGCCTTATCTAAAAGCTTAAACTATTAGTTACATGACAAATTTATTTTGATTTTTTTTTAAACAAAAATTGTGTCTTCAACAAACTTATAATAGTCGACTTTTTAAATACGAGATTCCTAGGGTCTCATCACGTTCCTTTTGTTTAAGCACTCTATTTCCTTTAATTATATCTTCCCTTTTTTAACAACCAAAGCTTTTCCCGAGGCTCAGAATGTTTTATATTTTTGCAAGAGAAAGTGTGTTCCTGCCCATCGTTTTTTATTATTTTCTGTTTGTCCCTTGTTGCGTGATTTGCACCTTTTCATTTTAGGTATATTGAAGCAAGTAAAGCTCGGCTCTATCAATCAGGTGGTCATTCAGTTACTTTATCACAGGCAGTTCTCTTGTATGTTTTTGAGAACATACTTAAATTACTTCATCCATTTATGCCATTTGTCACCGAAGAGCTCTGGCAGGTATGAAGTCCCTGTTTTCTGTTAGGAATTTTCTAATTGGCTTCTGTTTATGGATGAACTTTTATGAGTTGCGCACTAATTCAATTTTACTGTTGAAAGCACAATAATGTACAATTTTTATTGGCCCAAATGGATTTTACATCACATTCTACCATCCAAGTCTTAGTTGGCTTGATAAAACAGGTCAATCCAAGGTGTCCTATAGTTTCCCCCAATATATTATAGATTATTTTGATACAGGCATTACCATATCGAGAACAAGCTCTTATAATATCTGCTTGGCCATCAACATCACTCCCAAGGCAAGCTGAATCCGTGAAAAATTTTGAGAACTTACAGGCTTTGGTGAGTCTTCATAGTTCATTGTTGCTTATTTTTGATATGTATATGGCAAGCATGTATATGAATTTTTGTGGGATTTAAATGAGTCGTGATACTTTGGTGAGTCTTCATAGTTCATTGTTGCTTATTTTTTATATGTATATGGCAAGCATGTATATGAATTTTTGTGGGATTATATTTTCTCTTCTTCTCATTAAATAGATAAGAGCAATTCGAAATGCACGAGCAGAATACTCTGTTGAGCCAGGACGGCGTATATCTGCTTCAGTTGTTGCAAATTCAGAAGTCCTACAGTATATATCCGTAAGTTGGCGAGTTCACGAATCACTTCCTCTAGTCCTCAGCTTGACGTATATGTATTCTGCTTCAATAATGCCTGTTTTCTTGTTTTGCAACTTGAAAATAAATTTGATGGAGTTGATTACTCTCATGTTCTCTTGTTCATTTGATTCAAACTATATATGCTAGCCAATTAAGAGCATCTCCAAGAGACCTTTTATTTATAAAGAGCATTTATGTATTATAAGAGAGCATCTTTAAATTTAGAGGGTCAAAATTTTTGTACACTCCAACAAGCTCTCTATTTTGGCAGACATTTTGCTTGTCTCAAGAAAAAATTAATTGATTTTTCTTCATATTTTATTTATTATGATTTTTTATATGTCAATTGACCAATCAATTTAAATGTAGTTTAAATAGTTTAAGAAGTGTAGTGTTGAAATATGTGATTTATTAAATGCAATAATTGTATATTAATAATAGAGAATGGATTTAGCTCACTAAATCTAGATAGTCAAACCCACTATTTATTTTTAAAAAGTTAAAATAGAGTCTCTTGGAGTTTATTGACTCTCTAAAATAAAGAGTATTTTGTATTTAGAGTCTCTTGGAGATGTTCTAAATAAAATATTGCGATTACCATAATCATTCCTATAAAAAACAGATGTGCATTCTACATGAAGGACCCACCACTTAGGACAATGTTATGGTTTTCTTACAAACATTTGACGTTTCTTTTGAGAAGAAACTCTCTGGAATTAGTCCTATCCTTTAGGACCTTAATTTGACATGAAACACAGTAGGAAATTGCTAATCATCTGCTGATATTTTCATTTTAAGATTTTATGGTTGTTGTCTTGCACTCTCTCAAGTAATTTTGACATGTCTTAATTACACAAACAGCTAGAAGTATAATGTTCCATAAATTATTACTCTAAAGCACCCAAGTCAATGGACCAGAATTTGATTATATTCATTTGTACGAGGAGACATTATCTGACACTTATGTCATGATGCAGAAAGAAAAGGAAGTTATGGCTCTCCTGTCCAAACTAGATTTACAGAACGTCACTTTTGCAGAATCTACCCCTGGTACGTTCATCGAGAATTTACCTTTTCTTGGTCAATACAGGTTATTTATTTTTGGCATGAATATTTCTTTAACATTTTTGTATATTGGGATCGGTTTAGACTTGGAATGATCATTGCCATCTTTGATATCTAATAGATAAGAGATGATATGCAGGAGACGCCAATCAATCAGTCCATCTTGTTGCGAGTGAAGGTTTGGAGGCTTATCTTCCTCTTGCTGACATGGTAGATATATCTGCTGAAGTCCAGCGCCTTACCAAGCGTCTTGCCAAAATGCAAACTGAATACGATGGACTAATGGCTCGCTTAAGTTCTCCTAGTGTGAGTAGTAGTCTGTAATTTAATTTCTCATCCTTGTTTGGGGCAAATGCAGAACAAAAAGATCAGTCGAGAAATAAACATATGAATGTTAGAAAGAAAAAAATTAAAAAACTTGAATAAAGGAAAAAATGGAAGCTTAGTCTCAATCTAGTTCTGACATTAACACACTCGTGGGCATCAATTTTCTCTCTCTCAGTTCTTTTCTGCCTGCCTGCAGTCACCTATGATCTCACAATTCCCGTTTCACTTTTAACAGTTTACAGAGAAAGCTCCTGAGGAAATTGTTCGTGGGGTTCGAGCAAAAGCAGCAGAAGCAGAGGAGAAGTTAACACTAACCAGAAATCGCCTAGCTTTCCTCCAATCCACAGTTTTGGTGTCAAAATGAATTTTTAGTAGCCAGCTGATACAATTTATCCAAATACCCATGTCCGATGATCCTCCATGCCATGCATTCAACCGTGACGTTGCTTTCAGGTGGATGCCTCGAATCTTCACCACACAGCCATGAGATGGAAAAAGGATGTGGGTGGGTTGATGTACAGACCCATATTTGTGAACAAAATGTCAAATAAATGTTCGTCCATCTTGTTATTTATTCATCCTTTTTTGCCTAGGTAAAGTAACATCATAACTTGGTTAACGGAAAATTACACTAGAATCTGTATGAATACCTCAATCAATACCAGATATTAAACTATCTGAAAGTTTCAATAATTTTCGTAGTTGCTTTTTCACTTTTATTTGACAAATACTCTTAAAAGTTAATTTTAATCAAGTGAAGTTTGGCAAAGAATATGTGGTGGTTGTTGATAGTTCAATCCTGGCCACATAAGTTGCAAAAGTGAGAAGAACAGGACACACATAGTGAACAAATGTGTCGATTCTTGATTGGATGTCATTTTGAGACGTGTCCTTAAATTCTATGAACCTCAAAACTTTTCTACATAAATTCTTCTTCATTCCATCAAAAACTGCCCTTTTGCATTATTGCTTGAAGGAGGAGGAGAAGAAGATGGGAAAATTCTGTTGCGAAACAATCGACGACGGCTCATCATCGTCACCCCTCCTAGGATTGATTCTTGCTTTGGTCATAGCAATGGCACTTTTCGTCCTATGTAAACCTACCCCAGTAAGAAGAAGATGTACTGTTTTTCATCATTGTTAGCAAAAATCGCAGTGTGTGTTAAAGGGTCGACTCGCAGTCCAATTTGTGATCGACTTGTAGCTCAACTTCAACCTCGATCGATGACCTATGTTCCAAGATATGCATCTTTGAAGGCCCTTTTTTTATTATGTTTCCTCAATCCTTTGATGTCTGCTCATGTAATTTGGGTATTTTTGTCCCAAGTCTGTTATATTTCTACGTGGAAGTTGCAAGTGAAGTGGGTTATTGACTATTGTTGGCATTCTTGTAGTTCTGGTACTGGCACCAGATCTCTATAAATTCAGTGATAAATGAAAAATAATTCGTTCTTGTCTTGAGTTATTCTTTATTAAAAGTAATTCATTCCTTCTGTTTCTCTATTTGCAATCGAACACTGTGATAAGCTATTGATAATGATAGATACAGACTCAATAGAAGGAAGAAGAACAAGTAAATAAAAAAGCTACAAGGACTTGAGCTCTCTTAGTCTCCACTTTATTTTCTCATTAAAACCGAACCTAAAAGTGTACTCCATAGTACACCTATATAAATATATTTTAAGTGTTATCCTTTTATTTTTAAAATTATGATTTTAATCGAAAAATATAAAAATAAAATCCGCATATGGGACGGGATGAAAATTTTTGCATTCCAACACGTGTGGCATCGATGGGTTAGAATAAAATGAATAATGCACAAATTTTGTCTTTCAAGCGTGTCTTTATTTCAAAAATTTACGACTATCAACCATGTTTCGGCTATGCTTAAAAGTTTTATATTTTCCAAAGTAAGTTATGACTTCTTTTTTTAAAAAATTAAATTTGTAAAATTCAGGCTCTCTACCTAGTTATAAATTTGGGAAAAATTCATAGGTCAGGGATTATCTTTCACCAAATCAAAAATTAGGTCCCAAGATTTAAATTTACAAAACTCATGTTTTTCCATGAATTAATTAATTATATTTTACAATTAATCTATTAAATTAAATATTTAACTATAATATAATATAATTGACCCCCCACCCCACCTCTTCGGCGACTACTCTGACAACCGACAACTATTCTGGTGACTGTTCTCCGGCCACACTTAATTCCGACGATTATTTTTCGGCGACTATTTTTCTGTGACCGTTACTCCGATTCCAAGGTCACAGATATCTTATTAAATAGTTAAAATTTTAATTTCGGTAATTTCGATCATAACTTATCAAATTATTCGGTCACAGATTATTTTGAAGTCACAAATGAAAAAATTTATAGGTCACAGATTTTTAATTAGTCACAAGTTAAGAAAATTTGTTGGTCACAGATTATTTTATTGGTCACATGTCACTTAATATCTTATTAAATAGTTAAAATTTTAATTTCGGTAATTTCGATCATAACTTATCAAATTATTCGGTCACAGATTATTTTGAAGTCACAAATGAAAAAATTTATAGGTCACAGATTTTTAATTAGTCACGAGTTAAGAAAAGTGGTTGGTCACATATTATTTTATTGGTCACAGGTCACTTATTTGCAAATATGTGGGTCACAAATTCCTTTTCAATTACAAATTATCAATTTTAAAGTCACAGTTCAATAGCTAGGTCACAAACACAAAACAAATCACAACAGTTCAATAGATAGGTCACAGACACTAAAAAAATCACCACAGTTCAATAGTTAGGTCACAGACACTAAAAAACCCACTACAGTTTAATATCTTGGTCACAGACACCAAAAAAACCACCACATTTAATAATTAGGTCACAAACATAAAAAAAACCCACCATAGTTCAATAGCTTGATCACAGACATTAAAAAAATCACCACAGTTCAATAGCAAGATCACAGACACACACAAAAAATCACTACAGTTCAATAACTTCATCACAGACAAAAAAAAAAATCACCACCGCCGTTGACCCCACCACAACAATAACAAAGAACAACCACCACCACACGTATCACCATCCCGACCGTCACCGATAGATCCACCACCCAAAACACACAACCATAGATCCACCACCTCCACAACCACNAACAAAGAACAACCACCACCACACATATCACCATCCCGACCGTCACCGATAGATCCACCACCCAAAACACACAACCATAGATCCACCACCTCCACAACCACACATCCCCAGATCTATGACCTTCGCCAGCACGACCGCACTCAAAACCATCCCCACGCATAGCAAAACCCATAATCATTTTACGCACATCACCCACTGCCATCCCCACGCACAGATCTGCGTCCACTACCACCGCCACACTTACCCACCCAAAGAGCAGCGTTGACGCTGCCGGTGCTTTAGGCAGTGTGTCGGCAGCTTCAGCAGCGAAGCTACTTCCGATTTGCGGCAGCAACTTTGCTGTTGCAAATTGACAGCGACGTAGTTGTTGTCGACAGCAGCCGCAGTAGGGGGAGATGAAGGGAAGGGGAAGGGGTGAGGAGGTGGAGTGGGAGAAATGAAATGGGTTAGGGTTTTGGGTTTAGGGTAGAGTTTTATATTTAAAATAAATTTGATGGGAGTAGGTAGTAGAGTGTGTATATAGATTAATTTAATTTTATATTATTATTAATTAAAATTATAAAAACTTGATAAATAAAAAAAAAAAAGGTGAAAACCTGATTTTTTAAAAGTTCAAACTTAATAGCTGGTTTAGTGTAATTACCACTATAAATTTTGAGGAAATTACACTAAACCAGCTGTTTAGTTTTAACTTTCTAAAAATCAGGTTTTTGCTTTATTTAATAAAAAAAATCAGGTTTTAATTTTACAAGTAATATTAATAATAATATTTTAAATTAAATTAATCTATATACCCACCCCACTACCTATCACACCAACTTTATTTTAAATATAATATCCTATCCAACCTAATCCATTTCATATCTCCTCCCTCTCTCACCCGTCGCCACCACTGTCGCCACCTCCTCTCATCCTTTCTCCCTCTCTCCTCCTCCTCCATCCCGTCTCCTTCATTTCTTCCCCTCCAGATCTGCTACGCGACGCAGCAGAGGTGTCGCTATTGTGTTGTGCGACACAGCAGCGTCGCGCTGCTGTGTCGGACAGCTGGGACCCAGCAGCGTCGACTCTACTGCCAGTATTTTGGGCGTTTTCGGGTGGGTGTGTCCGTCTCTTAGAATGGAAGAATGACAGTGGGTGTGTGTGGATGTGCTGTAGGTAGAATGGCAGTGCAGTGGATGTGCGAGGATGTGCTGTAGCCTGTGGGTGTGCACTATTTGTGGGGGTGGCTGATCTCTGTGTGTTTGGAAGCGGATCTGTGGGTGTAGTGGCGGATCTATGTGTGTGGGTGAGCG
>CAIGRO010061303.1:0-10824 GCA_903798355.1 Fraxinus baroniana
ATACTTTATTACTTTGTCATATAACTTCAGCATCTCAATCCATTGATTGGTGTCAAATAAGTGGTATCAATTCTAATAAGCAGTATCAGATCAATTCTGATATCGGCTTGTTTTTGTAACAGTAGCTGAGTTACTTTCCGGTTGGACAGCCGGTTTTCACATTGTTGCATTTCCTATGGAAACGTGCATTTAACGAATCAATTATGTCTATTTCATTTTGATATCTAATCTCTGATCATTATTGATGATTTAAGGTTTGAGATCAAGACATTAATTTCTTCATGGCTCACATCCAAGGACTGAAACCATCATGCTTAGAAAGTATTTGTAAATGGTTTGAATTGCGAAAAGATAAGTGAATAGCATGTGTAGATCCCTTGAAATGTACAGATAAAAAATGATTTCAATGTTTATAAACATTTTATAAACATGAGCCAAGCATACTTTAATTTATAGTATGTTGGAATACAATGAGAGCAAGTTGAAAAAAAAATAAAAATGTAAATTTAAGTTGAGTCCATGGTTAGCTAATGTTTATAAACGGTTTACAATCGGCCAAATAATTTTTTATTTATGTCAAATCTAGAAGTATCATTCACTTATTCATCACTTATTTCTAATAGTATATAAATAATTCTCAATTTGAATAATCTTAAGTTACTTCTGAATTAAACTATGGTTAAGTTAATTAACCCAAGGGTTGACAAATGATTTAATATTATGTTGTCCTGGCAAAGTGGGCCCTGTTTCTTTTGTTCGGAAATGTAACATGGAATGAAACATATACACGTGGCATGATGTGGTTGGCTAATTAGTGCTAAAATTAGGCTAGGCAATGGAAACTATGTGATTTGCTTTAAGACTTCCAAATCTTCAAAAGTTTTATTTTAAATTGAAAAATTATTGAATATTTCACGCGTCGCCTAACTCGAGGTATCAGTATTGGATAATGTCTTTTATCTTTAGTTAGTGTCAATGTGATTACGACGCATCGATCAAGTTTTATTCTCGATTAGCTAGATTAATTTATATAGGTTGAAAAAAAAAGACAAATTTAATAAGAGAAGTACGATTTCAACTTTGCGTGTATAGAACGAGCTAACGATCGCACTCAAATGAAGTCCCTTCAACCAGTACGACTTCAACTTAACGTTTAAAATTATTCTAATGATCTGTTTGGGCCGGATTAAAATTTGATTTTAATCTAAATCAAGTCAAACAATCAATATCAACCACATCTTTCATAATCCCACATCTTTTCAACTACACATTTCAAAAACTTCTATCAAAATCCACTAAAAATCTGATTTTAATCCACACCAAAGTACACACCAAAGTATATTAAAGTTAAGAAAGGAGCCCAATATATCTACTAAAGAGCAAGAATTTGTATACTAGTGGTTTACCGTAACTTTATTCTAATGCTTGAACTAATGGTGCCTATTATTTTAAAAAATAAAAGAAAGTGTACTTTACATCGAGAAGAAAAACCTAACTTGTATGTATTTTTTTATATCATCAATTCTACTTCTCGAACTCTTTTCGATTAATTCTTAATTATAATCAATAACATATTGTAAACTATTATTATAAATTCAAAAAGAAAGAACCACTTAAAAGAGGAAACAAGATAACATATTCAAGTGATGAGAATTTCCCATTTTAGAGGTTTTTGTTTATACATTCAAATGGAAGTCAGTCAAACTCAAAATAGTATTATTATTTTTATTTTCTTTGAGAAGAATTATATGTATTTGTATATTTAATTCATTCTCTTATAATTCATAATTAAACTAGTTTGGTTCAACTAATCTAAGTGGTGATGTCACTAGTTTTTGAAAATTGCACAAATAGACTGTGTTTCTCTCAGCAAAGCAAATGGTTTTGCCATAAATTATAATTTAAGACCTTAATCATCATTCCTCAACAGTTTAGAAGTTTTAATTTAAACCAGTAATCTTTAACTGCTACAATAATGTAGGTAATTGAAAGTGATACTCAACCTAAACTATTCTCATATTTAAGATTGAACACGCTTATTTATTTAAATTCACTTAGTCCATTGAGTGGACGTTAAGAGGTTTTTTTTTTTTTTTTTTTTTTTCCCCCTAACGTGTATTTATCTATAATTCTTGGTAAGACTCAAAAATAAATCTAGATTTGATACCCTACATTTTTTTACTCAAAATGACTAGACCCATATCAGAACCGAATTGAACCAGTCGGTTTGCTTCGATTTTGGGTCTTAATATTAAGTGCATGTTTGAGCATCGTTTCTTGGCTAAAAATACATTTTGGAATAGTAGATTGATGGAGAACGTTTGGTTAAAAAATAAGGAATTTTTTTTTATTTGTACATAATATTATTTTATTCAAGAATGTGTAACTGAAAAGAAAATAAATAAAAATGTATTTTGATAACAATGGGATCAAACAAGGGCCTAAACGGCTAAAACCATATGGTTCTAGATCCAATCTCAATTTGCTCCAATTCTCAAAATACTTAGACCAAACTAGGGGTAGACATGGGTTGAGTCTGATCGATTTTTACCTGAACATAAAACCAACTCAACATGATTGATTTGATCATAATTTAACACAACACAACCTGTGTAAAAGTTGAAATCCAACCCAATCCAATCAAATATCAGTCGGATTGAGTTGGTCAGTTTGTGACAATTTGTCAACAAAGATTAAAGTATGCGGGTCGGGTTGGGCTAATTTATAATTGACTCATGACTTATATAATATTATATCTCTATAGTTACAATGAATAAAAAACCTGAATTATTTTGGCACTTCATGCCCAGAAATGTTACATGGAAGATTGATATTAAATTATATGAAGCCAAAAAATGTCTTTGGAAATTAAAATATTTTTGTGTTGAATGTTTATTTGTTTATACTATTTTTCGCAAAATGCATTATATCTAAGTCTTATAATATTACTCTAAGAGTTTCCATGTCTTGTATCATATTCAAGACTTCTCATATATCGTGTTTACGTATATAGAACCTAGTTAATTAGTAGAATATAATTTGTGTATGATTTCCTCAAACTTTTCAAATATTGCACAAAATTTTCCTAACAAGAACTAACATTTTAATCTAATTTTTTCTTAATATTGTAGCTTTTGGAGGTTGTGTGAAGAAACAGAGTAACTCAATTTCGTCCAATCAATATCATAATACTTATAAAGTTTATAAATATAGCTAGGTTGGGTTGGACGGGTTTATTCAGTTTTCATGAGTTAACCTATTACCCGACCCACCCACCCACCCCGTGTAAAAACAATAAAAAAAAAAATCGACTCAAACCAGTCGGGTTGATTCGATTTGGACAGTTTTGGTGAGTTCGATTGGGTTTTGCCCACCCCTAAACCAAACTACTCGGTCTCCACATATATTGAACTACGTCTCTAAAACTTTAAATTATTAAGGCTCTGTTGGGCAGAGATTAAAATTGAAAATATAGTTGTTATTGGGTCTCACTCGTCTAATAAAAGTCAATAATAAATTTTTCAATTTTATTCCGATTTTAATCTCTACCAAACGGGCCCTTAAAATAGCGAAGATATTTATATATTTAATTTTAGCCCTCAAAAGTACAATCTGACATCTCTAAATTACCACAATGATTAATATCCCCTAACATTTTAAAAAAAAAAAATCATGAAACCAACTGCGTTCTACAATGATAATTTAATATTTCCGTTATCTAATAAATAATATAATATAAAAAAATAAAAAATAGCATAATCACGATCCTTAGAGAATAATCTAACTAGAGTAGCTCGTTTCCTCCAAATTGTCTCGACCTCGAACTATATATGAGTAAAGACATCTTTTAGATAAAGAGACTCATCATCCATTTCTTCTCGATCTTTCTATTCATGATGATCTTGTGACCTATGACATCTTCATCCGGTATTCTTTTCATGAACAATTTGTCGCTCCTCCTCTGGATTTACGAGGTCGCTAACGAAGATGAGGCGGTTACGGGTTTCTGAATTCTGGGCTTTAGCAAATATATGAATTAACTTTTTTAAGAGTTGTTATTCAAATTAACGGACTGTTTGACATTACTTTTATTTTTAAGAATTAATTTTTAACAATTCTTTCTATCATAAAAGTACTTTTAGAGGAAGTCAAAATGGACCAATTTCCTCTAAAAACTATTCTAATTAGAGAAAACACTTTTATGAAATTAGTCAAACGGATCGAATAGTTGTTTTTGGATCTTAAAAAGCTATTTTAACTTTTCAAAATTCATATCAAACAAATCCTAATTAATATATGACCGTACAATGAATTATATTATTTCTGAGAGTACAAGCTTTTTCAGTTAGTTTACTCCATTCCCAGACCTGAAAATCTCTCATTTTTCTTCATTACATGATGCCACTAACAAAATTTACACACATGTGACATGACAATCAACAATCAAACCTCACTTCTTCCATTATTCAAGAAGAGTAATGCTAAATCAATCTATGTGACAATATTTGTTGTATTAAATTACAGGTCAATTACATGAATAAACTCATGGCCTATTTTATAGAATTTATACACCTCAGCACCACTGGTGCTGATAACATTGTTCTTAATAGGCAAGATCATTGGATTATGTGCAGTTTCGGTGTCTGGATTATGCTGTCACTGTTTTTGCCAAAACTGAGAACCCAGATGGCTTACTTTGGAACACAATTATTAGAGGGTTTGTGAGGATAAACAAAGTTGATGAAACCTTTAAATACTGCAAGAAAATGGTGCTTGCCACATATTTTTATCTTCTCTTTGTTGCTGAAAATTTGTAGGCAATTGGGCTCTGTGAAATTAGGAACGCAAATGCATTGTAGCATTTTTAAACATGAGCTGGAGAATCATGTCCATCTGAGTAATACTTTAATTCATATGTATGGTAGGTATGCTGAGGGTAATTGGGACGGCTAAAGAGTTGTTCAGCGTAATACCTGAACCAGGGCTAGTAGCCTGGAATACTGTCGTTGATTGTCTTGTTTAACGTGGGAAATACAAAGAAGCGCTTGAATGGTTCTTGAAAATGCATGGAAGCGGCATTGCATTCGATGAGGCAACATTGGAGGTCGTTTTATCAGCAAGTTCTTCTTTGGGTGGGTTAGATTTTGGCCAATGAGTGCATTCACATGCTGATAGCTTTACTGGGGTTGTTTCGATTTGCAATTCTTTGATTGATATGCATGCAAATTGTGGAGCACTAGAGGAAGCCTAGAAGGTGTTTGATAATGTGCTTGACAGGAATATGGTACACTTTTATATTAGGGTTGGCTACGCTATGCATGGTCATGCTCACGAAGCATTGAGCTCTTCTCGATATTATTATACGAGAAGCTTGAAATGCCAAATGATGTTACTTTCTTGGGGTAGTAATGCAGGAGTGTTCAAAGAGGGAAGGAGGTATTTTTGTAGTATGATTGATGAATACCATATCAGACCAAACATAAATCACCATGGAAGAATGCTGGATATTCTCGGTAGAGCTAGAATAGTCAGGGTGGCTTATCAATTGATAATTAGTATGACAATGGAAAGGAATGAAATGCAATCGAATGGAGAACGCTATTGGGATCCTGTAGAGTTCATGGCAGCATGGAACTAGGAGTACGGGTAAGAAATGCATTTTCTTGAGGAACCAGATCAGAGCAATTACTATGTTCTTGCTAACATGCATGCTGGAACAGGCCAGTGGAAATTGGAATGCTATGATGGAATGGGGCTAATTGATGCAGGACAGGGGAAATCAGAAACCAAAGCCTGGGAACAGGTTTGTTGTGCTCCTCCAAGATTAAAACAACGGCCAAGAACTAATTCCAAGACCTGAAAAATGAAATTGTACTTTTGGGAACCTTATCAACCTATTGCATCCCGTGTATGAAAATGCGGGAGAGGAACTTCAGGACAATTATTCTAGTATAACTGGACAAATACGAGATAGAATTGAATTGACCAGACAATGCAACAACCATCAGACCAAGCTGCCCGTCATTGTGCATCCATAAGTCGGCAGAGGACACTGAGCATAACACTTCTGTATGAAACCACACGATGGAGTTTGTTACTCTATTCAGTATATAGACATTCGGGGAGTCAAGTTACAACAGAAGTGTATGTTGATGTATAAGAGGGGGGGAAGCAAAAAGTGTACTGTTTCAATATGAAATTATTCAATTTAGGAAATTTTCTTCTCCTTCTTCTCCTTCCATTGTTTGATGTCAGCATCAATTTTTGCTTTAACCCGAGTGTTAAACCCTGGGTATGGTTCATAGCCAAAGAACGACAGAGCCTGTAAGGAACAGAGAACTCTTAAGTAATAAAAAATAACATGTGATATATATACAAACCAGCAAGAAAATTTCATGTGTTGAGAGAACTGATAAATTTACCTCCAGCAATACAAAAAAGGGTGCCATCAGGAATGCTTGAGCAAGGTTGTCTAAAAGAGCAGGTGCTCGTTTCTGAAAATTGAAAAGTTATATAATAAAGAAGAAAAAATGAAAGAGTGAACAAGGCAAAGTATCTTAGGCAAGTAATTACAACTAAACTGATTATGTAACAAATTTTTTGATGCTGACTGCAAATATTCATTCAAAAATCTGAAACCAAGAATAAGTAACCATCAGCTTTCTTTAAATTATATTCCAGATAACCGATGTTATTTTCAAATAACTCCTGTTACTCATATAACACAACAAATTCCATCTAACACCATCATTGCAAAACACATGAGAAAAAAATGCAGGTGGCTAAATTTCAACTTGAAGTTTGAAAGCACAAGTCAACTTACATCTGCAAGAGAAAAGAACAGAACCCAGGCGCTAAAATGCTACCATATAAGATGTTTATGAAGATGAAATCATGAGCATGGACTTCAGTTTTTGCAATTGTAAATTAAAGTTTTAGTTTTCGAAAGCTGAATGAATATGATGAATGTAAGGTCGTCTCGTGGAGCATCCATACACAAATGGAATACACAGTTAATAATCAATTACTCTCAAGTCTCAACATGGACAGATTAGGCCACAAACAACTAATAGAACCTTGGAGATATTAATACAATCTATTTTTTCATCAAAAAGTTCAGGAAAATGAACAAGCAATATCCTAATTCAACAGTTGAAATGAAATGGATTTGACAATTACAGTACAATGAAGAAATAAGTGGGGGTACTATTAAATGGCCATTAAGGTACGATACAACCCTTTTCACCGGCATATTTACTGTGTATTAGATCGTAATAAGAATTTAGAAATGATTTGAACTGTTATTCAGTTCCACTCTCCCAGAAGAATACCTATCAAAAGCCATCAACCAACAGGACTAAAAATTTCGATAAAGGAATATGCTTATAACATGCAAAATGATGTTGAACCTATGCGCTAAACTACTGGTAAATGTTCCAATAAGCACCGGAATGCAATGTGCAAACCAAGGCCCTTGCTACAAATTCTACTGTAGTATTTAATTGTAATGATCAAGTACAAATGCTTAGGGCGGTATTTTCCCTGCAAAAATTCGAGACATGTTTGCATCTAGATTCAATTACTGCAGCCTAGATAGAGAGATAAAAATTGTTTCAATTATATAGTTGTGAAACGGAAATTACTTTGCTTAATCAGAAAAGCTGTGCCATAAGAAATTCCAGTGAAGAGTTTTGCAATGTGCTTATACAGGAAAAGCCGAAAAAGTTGTAAAATCACAACTTTAAAACTAAAATCTTCTATAATCGAACCAAACATGGTTGTAGAGTCCACATCTTTTCAGTGCCAATAGGATCAAAGTGCAAACAAACTTGGGAGTTCCTACAGCAACGAACCACATAACCATGAAACAGACTGTTAAAACCCAAATTTACAAAAATCACCATGTTTTCACCTCCATCCATTAACAGAGTTCATATATACATGTCTAATCAAATTTAGAAAAGAATGAAGTCTATATTCGACCGCCTAAAATAACATTAAGCCATAAAATCAGGTGTATTAAAGTCTGCTTATTTGATTATCATTTGAAGCCCTTTCTTTATCCATTGTCAACAACCTTGATCCTTTCCTTTTCTTTCTCATGACTCTAATTTCCATGGATAACTTATTTGTAATTTAATCCGAATCAGTCTCAAATTTTTTTCGTGGGTTAAACAGAAACAAATCAATTAATAAGTAAAACTAGTTATTAATTATAATTTAACCACAAAATTTAAGACAAAAAACAAAAACCAATAAATTACCTTCCAAGCCAAAGAATATCCCAGGTGATTTGCAACAGAACTGCTTGCAACCCAACAGAAAAAGCACAATAAAGCAGCCAAAAAGCCAGCTTTCTTATCCAAACATATATAGAACAGGGCATAAATTACAGTGAACAAGAACCCAGAATTCAAGACTAATACACTATGATCGCACAAAAGAATTGGTGAATTATTGAATAAAGGAGGTGTAAAATATAACAGAACAAGAGCTGTGAAAAGGATTGGCCAAACAAACAACATATGAATAAAAATATTTATTGGGTTGTTGTGATATGCTCCGTAGAAAGCAAAGTGTTTTTCCAAATCCAATAAACCCATCTGATAATGGATAATTTGCTGATTTTTGTCGAATTTTGATTTTAGGGTTTGAAGATTGATTGATGTGTATTTAAATGTGAATTTAGACGATGGATTCGTCGAAACAACAGGTGTGAAACTTTGGATTCTCTGTTCCTTGACAATGTAGTTTATATGCACGTGAATGTGCTAACGTGCGCTTCAGCGCAACACGCATTAACCTGCGCGTTCGTTTTTGGCATTTATAATCAAAATCCTTGGGCTTTTTTCGCCGATGTTTTGAGTCCCATTTTATATAACCCCCTTTTTTCAAATAAATAAATCATTTTTAACTACAAATTCTTCCAATAAAATAATTTATACACAAACGCAATTTTTTTTCCTACTTTTAAGCTTTAACCATACATTCTGAAAAAAAATAAAAAAATTCACTTTTATAAAATCCATTTTTTTCCATAAAATGGGGTTTTGTTTTGATTAGTCTTTAATCAAGATTCCAAAGCCAGGACTAGGAATAGGATTAGGGTGGCATATATACTTTTTAGTTTATAATTTTTTTAAGTTGTTCTATTTTGAGAATATTACATTAACACATGGTTTTAAACTTTCAACTTTAATTTAGTTTCAAAATTTATTTATTTAAAAACCGAGTGATAATTATCCACGGTTATCAAAAAAAAAAAAACCGAGTGATAATTGAGCTTTTTAATATTAATAGTATAATTTAATTTAATAACATATCCACAAATTATGGATAACTATCGTTATTATCATTATCCTCTCTTATTCTATTACCACTCTCTACACACGACGTCTTTTATCTTTCTACTTTCTCTAAAAACAAACTCGACAACACTGGTTGTCGAGGTTGCCGATGAAGTTGGAAGCACCAATAGCACTAGTTGTTCCCCTCATCTTAAATGTTGCCATGTCGTAAGCTTTGACGGACTCAATGGTGGTGTCAAACATCTCAAGCCAAATGCGTAAGCCACATCAANACAACACTGGTTGTCGAGGTTGCCGGTGAAGTTGGAAGCACCAATAGCACTAGTTGTTCCCCTCATCTTGAATGTTGCCATGTCGTAAGCTTTGACGGACTCAATGGTGGTGTCAAACATCTCAAGCCAAATGCGTAAGCCACGTCAATTTGAATCACTGATCTTAGTTGCCTACCTTTCCCATTACTGTAAGGCGGAATCTAATTTGAGATTTTCCAGTTTTCGAGTTTTTAGAAGGGCTCGAATATTCTTAGAAATCGATGACGACAATCGATAATGGTGTTGGTGATTGTGGAATTGGTTGATCGAAGGTAGTGGTGGTGGTGGTATTGATTTTGGATTTGATATGGATGTGGTGGTGGTTATGTGGTGGCGAAACTATAGGTAGTGCTTGTGACTGTGGAGTCGGTGGTGGTGGTGGGTTGTAGTACGGGTGATGGTGATAATGGTTCAGGTAGTAGCAGTGGTGGTGCATTGGAGTTGAACTATGTGATGGTGGTTAGGTGGCACAATGTTTTCGGTACAGATCCGCTTTGTGGTGTTAGATGGTGGTGGTGAGGTGACAACTGTATTTTTTTATCGTGGTAGGATAGAGTGGATGGGATAAGGAGCGATTGGATAATTGTGATCAATAAAATAAATAAATTGTGATCAATAAATAATACGTGACCTAAAAATGTGTGATTTATAACAATTGTGACTACCATTTAAGTCCTCGTAACTAATAAATAAGTGGTTACCAATTCATTTGATAATTTATTATCATGAACTAAGTTGTGGCCCATAAATTTATAATTTGTGATCGAAAAATAAGTCGTAACCAATTAATTTGATGAATTGTGATTAATAAATAAGTTGTGTCCTATAAAGTTTGATTTGTGATTGTCTGTTTCGTGATTGTGACTAGTACGTAATTGTGACTTATAATCGTATATTATTGCGAACTTAACCTATTTAATTAATACCCCCTGATTTTTGGACGGAACGTGTAATCAATCCCTTGATTTAAGGGAGGATCTTTTTAAATATCTTTCAATATAAAAGTCAACATTAAATAAATACTAATTATTATGTGGCTTTTTTTTTTTTTTTTAATATGATTAGGTACCAATAGTACTTGACAAAAGAAATAAAATTTTGTTTAATCAAATTATAAGTCCTAATCAAAATAATAATGGAGTACTTACAAAAATACCCTTAAAATTAGGAATGTTTTGAAAAATCATGTGAAAGGTTTTTAGGAA
>CAIGRO010061304.1:0-19168 GCA_903798355.1 Fraxinus baroniana
TGCGAATCAAACGGAGCCTAAATTCAAAAATACTTTTCCTTTGTGCAATCAACCCTCTTCAAAGTTCCCACGTGGCATCCAGACATAGCAGTTGCAGAAACAATACCGTGCGCGCAACGCACTATATTCCCACCCTTTCTTCGTCTGCCCCCAAGTAATACCATTATTCATCGGATCCAAATTCGGAAACCCCACAGAATTACGTACAGTTCCTTCATCTATAATCAACCACTCGTAAACAGCAGCTCAAAATGTCGAGCGACAGTGAAGATTTCGACGAGGATGAGCTGTTGCAGATGGCATTGAAAGAGCAAGCACAGCGCAATGTTAATTACCAAAAACCCACCAAAACATCTTCCAAGCCCGTCCGAAACTATGTTCAGCCGCCTTCCAATCGGGCTCCAGTCCCCGTGAAAAATCCCAACCCGGTTCAGCAACCGAAGAAAGGGATCGCTCACCAGCAGCAGAAGAAGGGGGCTGTGGAAGAGGACGATGATTCGGAGGTGGAAATGCTAAGTATATCTTCCGGAGACGAGGATGATCGTGGGATCGGGGTGAAAAACCGGGCCGGGAGAGGACGGGATGATGATAAAGGGTGGGATGGAGAAGAGCCTAATTGCTGGAAGCACGTGGATGAAACTGAGGTTTTTTATTTATCGAAGTGGATTATGGATACTGAAATGTTAATTGAAGTATATTTTAATGAATTTTTTTGCTTAAATATTTGGACCTATTTATACATATATCTATAATTGATAGCTAGTTTCATACATATTATTAATTGAAGTGAATCATAGGCTATTGAGTTAGTTGTTTGGTTGCCCCTATGCTGCTAGGCATGCTTGTATCATGTACATATGCCTATATTGTGCGCAGAGCAGCTTTAATTAAACTAGATTCTGCTGCTGAGTTGATGAGTGGCTCTTACCTGCATGAATTACAAACTACGGTTGGAGTGATTATATGATCATTTGATCTGTCAATGGGCACACACACATTGAGATTTAAATAGAATCATAGAAAGGATATTTGTCTTTCTGTTCAATAATGAATCTTGAGCTTTTGAATTGCTAGATAAGGTGATGTATTTGATTATTTCGTTATTATTGTATGTAGAGCTCTATAGAGAACTAGAAATAGAAGAAATACGCACTCTACAAATCTATCTGGTAAATAGAAATAAACTGGAGAGAGTTATTATCCTCTCAAAGGGAGTACATAAGACTCGTAACATATCCTCTTCTAGCCTTAGACACAAAGACCAAAACAGCTGCAGTTAGTAATGATTTAATTATCAGCTTCTAGAAGAAATGAAATTCTTTTAGGTGCTCCTTAAAATGATAAAATCACATAGGTAATTTATGAGTTCCTTAGAAAGAGCGGCAGAGGAATTCTCAATAACTTAGACCTAAGAATCTGAGCATTCTGATCTTAAATCTCACGTGGGATTTCTTTAGTTTCCCTTTCTTTGAGACATTATAATATGTATCCGTGTCAACTTACACCTCAATTTGATTAACCTTTCTCTGAAAGGTTGCTAAAATCTCTTCAATGAAGGAAATGGAGAGGTATGTTAGCATCCTCTCTCCTCCTTTTAGGTGCTTTTATTATTTATTATTTTACATTTAGGTGCTATTACTGCACACATTTATTTGTATTGGTGAAAGTCAAGTGACTTGTTTTTGCATGGCAATTTAGCTGCTTTTTCCTCTTGACTTATAGGTGGTGAACTTTCCCGGATGCTTGTCACTTAACTGTGTTGTAATCTTGGAAAAATGCCTGGATTTTATTGAAATTGAAATCTTTTGACAGCTGGCTCGGAGGGTTCGTGAGATGAGGGAAAGCAAAACAGTTCCGATGCCTCAAAAGTCTGAGCAGAAGCCATCAACATTGGGTAAAAAGGGACTAAGCAATATACAGTCACTTCCTCGAGGAATGGAATGGGTAGATCCACTAGGACTGGGGTAAATCTCTTATCTTGTTAGTTGTTTTCCTTGCTGATTCATCTTTTTTAATATTTTCTCTTAACTCACTTCACGTGTAATCACAGGCTAATTAACCACAAAACATTTAGGTTGATCAGTGATAGCGTAGCTAGTTCTCCGTCCTTGGCTGATAATGAACCTCTTGATTTGAATGCACGAGGTATTTATTCTATTGTTGTCTTGAGCTGCACTACCTTGGTTTATTTATTTATTTTTTATTTTTGGAAGGAAATGATTTATTACCATGTCAACGGTATTTTATGGCTAACCATTTTATGGCTGTAAGTTTCAATTTCTCATGTCCTGTAGAATGCTATATTAGAGGTGAGACAGGAGGTTTATGGTATGGGTTGCTTTTATAGAGTAGCATTGCAATTGTGCTGGAGAAGGATCTGGTGAATCTGGGAAAAGTTTACAGAATCTATTATCTGAATCAACAAGGAAGTTCAACAGCTAGTTAGCAGTTTCTGTGGGAAAGCTCTAATAATTTTTTATTCTTGTTTTTTGATTCAAAGAAGTGCTTGAAAAGTAATTTAAAACCTGGCTAGTGCCAAGTTTTGCAGGTGTCAGTGGAGCAATAGAATTTTTTTTCACCATAACTTTGCTCGTTCTTTATTTGGTGGTGTGTGTGTTGTGTCCAAAATTTATTGGCCGTGCTTGGTTTTTACTTTCCCTTTTCCTATTTTCTGGAGGGGGGGTGAGTGGGAAGGGGGCATGGCTGGTGTATTTGTGCTTTTTGAATCTGTTGATGTTCCACTATCCCCTCCTTATTGCAGTTTTTTGTGATTCTATGATTTTCCAGATGTTTGAGGGATCATTCTGCGGGCTTCCTGTTTGTTTTGGTATCTGCTTCTTATTTGGTCGACATCATATAATGATCTTCTGTGGATCGTGTTGGTATAAAAAATCTGGATGATTTATAATTGCAACCTTACCCTTATCATCTCTCTGTGTGCTTGACAGCACATCAATATGGTTGTCCAATTTAGATTCATGTCTTAATGATGACTAACACTAATGAACAAAAACAAGATTGAAAAAAGAAAAAGAGGAAAAGAGATGAAAGAGAAGAAGAGGGAGAGAAAAGAGAGAATGTAGAGGGACAGAATATCAATTTATTTCATATCAAAGTTGTGTCTTATTACAAATCATAAACCCCTTTATGTAGGGTTTAAACTAATCAAATTTAGGTAAGAAACATCAAACATCTAAGAAAATACTAGAGAATTTATCAAATTTAGGTAAGAAATGTCTAACAAAATATTAGAGAATTTAACAAAATACTAGAGAATCTAGAACCCGAATTATATATCCAATTTGGGGAGTCTTCCATATAATATATCGTCTAGGATTCATATCACTCAATCTATGAAGACTAAGTTATAGTGATGAAAATTTTGTCGACTTTTTTCTTGCTAGATGAGAATTGGTTGCAGATGCAAATAATTCCAACAATTGTGCGAACAATTAGATGCATTAGTGAGGATTGTGAGTTCAATGTTCTTAATTGCATAAACATATCCTCCTTAGGTATTATTGCCATCTTACATTGTATTGTGAGTTTGATCTTCTCAATTGCAAAACATATTTCCTCCTTAGCTATTTGTTTTATCTTATTGTGGAAGCTGTAAAGGTCATCATCTTTGCAGATATATAACTGTTGACATTCCGTCGTATGTTTTAACTCTGTGAAGGTGTGAACTATAGTTAAAAATCGTGGATTAAGTAACATGAATAGCTAATTTTACAGGAAGCAGTTGCTAGGTATGGCCTTTTGGTAAAGCTATTATTAGAATGCCTTTGTTTGATACACATTAAAATTTTCATTTTCATTCTTTTACTCATTTTCAACCACACATTTTTCAATATTTTCTATCACATTAATAACTTTTCCTTCTTTTTCAACCTCACATTCTCTATCAATCTACTATTCCGGAATACATTCTTCAAAAATAATGTGGCTCAAACACACCCTATATGAAAGAAAATGAAGAAGTTATACATTGGAAAGCAGTTATGATTTTGACTTTTAGCAATATGCTTGATGCATATTTTTTTCTGGGAAACTTGACTGCAGCCTTTGAGTGAAGGTGCATTAAGAGTATACTGCAGGTGACCATGGCCAAATCGAGTTCTAAAGGAAACCTTTTTTTTGTGTGTGATTTTGCAGAGAAATTAAATTATTATTCAGAGAAGTTCGATGCAAAGCTTTTTCTGTCCCGAGTACACCTAGATACCAGTGCAGCAGATTTGGAAACTGGCGCTCTTTCTTTAAAGAATGATCTTAAAGGAAGAACTCAACAGAAGAAGCAGTTGGTCAAAGAAAATTTTGATTGTTTTGTCTCTTGCAAAACTACAATTGATGGTCAGTTGTAGATCGTTACACGTGATTTTGACACTTTTATGCATTCATGATAGAAAGTTCTAATGACAATGATGAAGTTTTGTTGATTACAGATATCGAGTCAAAATTGAAACGAATTGAGGAAGACCCCGAAGGCTCTGGAACTTCTCACTTACTTAACTGTATCCAAGGTGTCAGTTCACTTTCTAATCGTGCTTTTGAACCTCTATTTGAAAGACAGGTAGTTACGATTCCAATCCTGAATTACTTAGTAGTTTAATAGACTTGGAAAATATCAGCCTTGATTACTCCTAATTGAAACCAACAAAATATTTTTCTAGGCACAAGCAGAGAAGATCAGGTCTGTCCAAGGAATGCTTCAGAGGTTCAGGACCCTATTCAACTTGCCCAGTGCAATTCGTGGAAACATTAGCAAGGGTGAATATGATTTGGCTGTGAGAGAATACAGGAAAGCGAAGTCAATTGTTCTGCCTTCTCATGTAGGTTCCTTTAGTGCATGTCATTCTATCTTCTGATTTAGGCATAATGTCAACTAAACATGATGTTACAATGTTGAAACCAATTTTATTACTATACCTTATGTTGCTTTTTTGAGTTTTAGTCCCTGACCCTTTCGCCTAAAAAGGGCCTTGCGTTCTGGCCTCTTGAATATTATTTCACTGTCCAAATACTTTTGTTAAGAATTAAGTTAATCAACTTCTTTCTGTTCTTGAGAGTGGTTAATGAAACAGCTACTGTACTTTTTCCTTCCTAACATCAACCCTCTGATTCAGTATCAATGTTGTCAGCAGTAGTGCTTGGTTATGATATTACTGGTAGCAACCAAAGGAACCTTCTAAGCTAAGTTTGCAAATGTTATTGGTAGCAACCTATGTAACTATCTCAGTTAAGTGTCTGCAATATGGTCCAACCACGCTCTATTATATAGCTTGCAGCTGAAATGTTAGGCTTGGTCTTGCTTGGTTTTAGTCCAGGGTCATACTAAATGGTTATCTCGTTCATTCTATGTCTATTTTTTTTTTCCCGTTACGGTTTGATTTTATTCTGGCATGGTTCCTGTGATTGTAGTCAATTTTTTCTTAGTTTTTGGATTGTGATTGCTTCCACCTTGTCCTAGTAGAATGTCCTAAAATAATCTTTTTTATTTTTAATATTACTTAAATGACTGTGATGCGAAATTATGTTGACTTTGCCTCACTCCCTCGCACGTAATTTTTCTGGCAATATAAGGGAAATATTCAATTTTTTCCACTTCTCTCTCTTCTCTCATTTTATCAGTTTCCTTTTTGGTTTTGTTGGCTAATTTATATCTTTGAAATATATAATGGAACCTTCTCTTGTACTCCCTAGTAAGATGATTTTGTTGCCTTAATGCTCTAGCATGTGAAGTACTGGGTATTCAGCTCTTTCCACTTCTTAAGTTGTTATTCTAAAATAAAGTTTTTATCTGCAAATGGAACTGAGCTTCTGCATGCCCAGCTAGGAAACTATTTTGCCAAACTGGGAATCCAATAATTTCCAAGAAATGTCCCTGAGCATGCATCCCAACGTAATCCTTTTGGTTTAGTTTTATACCATAAATTTGTAATATCGCGTGATTTATGTTGTTATAAGTTTGTGATTGCTTCCAGTTTCTAGGCTCTTCTTTGGGAATTTTTTTTTTTCTATTGGAAGTAGGTTGCTAGAAATAAAAACGAGGAACAAAATTTAGAATTTTATTGAAGCACCTGTCTTTAGTATACGTCGATCATCTATTATATGTTGCAGTATTTTTGAGATTACGTAGCGGATTGACGATTCCACCCTTTGAAGTTCATTTTTATTTTTCTTCTCCGCATGAGTGCTCTATTTTCATTTATAATTTTTCAGGTGGGAATTCTAAAACGTGTTCTTGAGGAGGTTGAAAAAGTAATGCAAGAATTTAAAGGCATGCTTTACAAGTCCATGGAAGATCCAAACATTGACCTAACAAATGTGAGGAATATTCTATTTTACTTGTATTGTGTCATCTTGCAATTACGTTTGACAATATCATCAATTTAATGCTGATAGAGGATTTGTTATTGGTCTTATGTTCTGTTTGAAGAGCATCTAACTTTTAAGTTATTCTGAATAATCTATTCTTTGTGAGTTAGAAAATATTTCAGTATACAAGATTTCGCATTTGAGTTTGTCTTTTGAACATGAGTAAAACTTTTGCTAGAAAAAGGACTAGAGGATTTCGCCTTGTGAAAATAGAAAAATGGATTTGTTATCTATTGTATTTCAGTAACATTATTGTACTGCTTCACAAAGCACTTTTAACATACTTTTTATTATTTACGAGTGTGCTTAGACGAGACGATTCAGCTCTTTCACTCTCTCTATGTCTCACACACATGCTCCGAACACTCGTAGAAATGATAAAAACAAACAAGCACACGCAAAATACTAGACAATGCACACGGTCATCAGTGAAAACTCACAACTAACCTCTAGTAGATAGGCACAAATGATTTTGGAGCCATTTACTGTTTGGGATAGAATATAAGTATATTAAGATACAGTCCACAACAATCCAGTTTAAATTATTTAGATTAAGATCAAAAGAGAGTAACTTTCTTTCTTTCTGTCTGTCTTTTTTTGGTAAATTATTGATGTTCTTATTTTTATTTTTAGTTATGTCTGACGATTGAATATCATCTGCCGTGTTTGTAGCTTGAAAATATTGTGAGGCTTTTGTTGGAGCTTGAACCTGAATCAGATCCCGTATGGCACTACCTGAATATACAGGTGAGAACTTTGTAATCCACATTTAGTCCACGTTGCGTTAACACGTCTCTAACTGGATAGATGTATTGAGTATCATACGGTTAATTCTTGTCAAGCTTCTAACATAGATGATTTTTAAGTATTTATCTCCATTTTTGCTAAAAAATGCTTGTTTTTCCTTGAAAGTAATCTTTATATTACATGCTAATCAAATCTTTGTAGCTGCTTCCTTGTGTTCCCATTCCCATTGAGTTGATTATCTAATGAAAGCCTCATAGTTTTGAGTGGGTAATTAGTTTTCTGAGTTCTTAATGTTTACTCTCTTGACAGAATCAAAGAATAAGAGGTTTGCTTGAAAAATGTACTTTAGATCATGAAGCACAAATGGAGAATTTGCATAATGAGATCCGTGAAAAAGCACTATCTGATGCAAAGTGGAGGCAAATTCAGCAAGAAATAAATCAATCTGTAAGTGGGAAATGAACAGATGGTTGTTGGATTTATTTGAAGTTGGTTGGACTTCTTATCATTAATCTAGTCTTTGTTTTTGTTGATGACCAACAGTCAGATGTGGATTACTCTCTTACTCTTGGAAACTCCCATCTATCTGGTGATCCACTTCCTGAAGAAGTGACTAGTGAAGCAGTTGATGCTCTAAGAGGAAGATATATACGCCGGTTAACTGCTGTGCTTGTCCACCACATGCCAGCCTTCTGGAAAGTCGCACTTGCTGTTTCAAGTGGAAAATTTGCCAAGGTAATTTTTTCAAGCCCATTGTATTGGAAACCTATTAAATTAGCAATATAAGAAGTTTCCCCTCTCCATATGAACTGTAGTGAGACACGTAATGAATAAAATGGAAGCCAGAATGCTTCCGTTAAATTACATGTAGACATGTTGCCTCTTGTTTACTTTTCTTCTTCCTTCTATTTCAAGAAGAATCTTTTTGTTCAAAATAAGTTCATCAGTGTCACCCATGATTTTGTGGGGATCATGTTCTTCATCCTTGGTTATTAATTTTCCCATGAAACCTGAAAAGTGAAAAGCATAATGTTTGCTATCATCCTTTTAAATCACTGTGTTCAGATATTACAACCAGAATCAGGCCCATAATCCACTCCGTTTTGGCCTCACTTCAAAGGACACCGAACTAAGGCGCTATTTGGCAATTCCCAATTAGCGAAGATAGGCCCATCCTCTTTTCAAGCATGCTCCTGCATTAGGTTCTTTTGCTGAGGATCATTGTATGTGCTGGAAGTGAACGCCAGAGTTTGGAATCAAATCCAACTAAATGCACCTAACTCATAAAATAAAATAATGATAATAAATAAATAAAAATAAAGAAGGAAGAAGATAAATGAGGAATAAACACTGAAATTAACAATAAGTTTGTAAAAATTTCTATTTTACAAATGAATATGCCATAGAAGACTGGGAATTGCCTAAAACGTCCCCAAAAAATATATGGCTCAGTACCGGCAAAAACTAAGCCCTTGTTTGGTTTTGCTTAAAATCATAATTTTAGTAAATTTTGATAAAAGTTGATAAAAGTCGTGGGTCCCTTAAAATGTGTGGTTAATTTAATTATTGACTTTGACTTAAATTTTTATCGACTTTTTTTTAGCTAAACCAAACAGGGGCTAAGTATGATCTTAAACTAAGAATTGAAAATTTTCAACTCGTCTCAAGTCTTTTGTTTTGCAATTGTATGATTAACTTTAGGAATGTTGATCTGGATGGTCTGCAAGTCTTATTTAGGCTGCTGGCTTTCTCCTCAATATGGTGTGTTAGTGCTACTGTATACCTGTGATAAATTCTACTGTTGAAGTATCATATACAATAATTCTCATAATAGAAGGTACATTGTTATGTAGATAATTAATTATAAACTATAGGTAGGAACTTTAGTTGCATATGCTGACAGCTGCTGCTTGCTTCTTTTGCGAGATGCTGATGTGCATGCATATAAAAGTAGGATTGTGTTGTGTGTATCATTGTATGGCAAGGTTTACTGAAACCGATGTAACCATGACCCCAGAAGTCTGATGAAGTTGACTATCTGCAAGTAAAAATCAAAGAAATGGTTTTACTTTATCCTAACTTTATGATAGCATTTAAAACTTTTGGCCTTTAGATATTTGTCTTTAGCATCAGCTTGCTTGAGCTACGATTTTAAACTTTCGGGAAAGCGAAATGGAACCAGTTTGCCCATAATTATTGGTGTCCTCTACACAAGGAATTCGATGCTTAGTTCCATTTTGAGTAGCACAATCATATTCGTTTGCTTTGGACTTAATGAAAACTGGTTTCTCCTCTTTTGTCTTCTCATTGTGTATTTAGAATATCAATTTTATTTGTGTTCAGTTGACATTGCGACTTTTTTTAATGTTCACATCTTCTGTCCAGCAGTCTTCCCAAGTGTCTGCTGATTTAAATGCCAATAACCATGTGAATAAAGCTGAGGAGAAAGTGGGAGATGGGAAGTCCACAAGTCATTCTCTTAATGAAGTTACTGGAATGATACATAATACTCTATCAGCATATGAATCCAAGGTAAATGCTCTTTCTTGTGATGGATCAAACAGGAGGAGGATGAAGAAAAAAAACACATACACGACTTCATATTTATTAGGAATAATAAGAATTAGTTTGTTATTGGAATTAATTTATCTAGTAAAATACGAAATGCGTTGCTATTCCAGGCCATAGAAATATTGTTACACTAGAAAGGATGTTAGGAGATGCACTGTTGACTCAAAGGTTTGAGTCTTACTTGCCCTGAGAGTCAGCAGCAGCACGTGATTCAAGCTCATTTGAGCATTTTCTACCTTGATTTTGCCTCCTTTTCATTAATGATACTCTGATGTCTTCTCTTCTCACTAGTTTGCAGGATGAAATTCCATCTTAATGAAATTTAAATTCTGGTACAGGTCCAAAACACCTTTAGTGATCTTGAAGAATCCAATGTTCTTCATCCATACATGAGTGATGCTATAAAAGAAATATCCAGAGCATGCCAAGCTTTTGAAGGAAAAGAATCAGCACCTCCAATTGCTGGTACATTGTAGCTTTAAGTCCCCACGCACCTTCACCCCACAACACCTAAAAAATAAAAAAATAAAAAAAAAATAAAATCTGTTTTATATGTTTCTTTTTCTTGGTTTACTGTCTTTGAAATTGTTCTAAGTATATTCTTTTTCGATTAACAGTCACTGTACTGCATGTGATTGAATCGGAAATCACAAAAATTTACATATTAAGGCTTTGTTCATGGATGCGGACTTCAACAGAGGAGATAACGAAAGATGAATCTTGGGTCCCAGTCTCCATTTTAGAAAGGAATAAATCTCCATACACAATCTCTTCTTTGCCTCTGACATTCCGAGCAATTATGATCTCCGCAATGGATCAGATCAACTTGTGAGTTTTAAATCTATATTTTATAGTAATGATATCTATTTCTGCTGTAAAAAATCAGTCTGGCCTTAATACTTTCTATATTTAAGCTGAAGTTCCTTAGACAATGAACTTTTAAATATTAAACAAAAAACACTTTCATCTAATTTGCACAACATTTCTTTTCTATGCTAAGAAAACAAATATATTTTACTTGAAGGTCCATTACATAATTATGTATGAATCAAACAATATTTTCTGTGATATTCATAAATAGAATTTTTTTTTAAAATTTTATTCTTGAAATCCTCTACGGACCAGGTGATAACATTTACTAGACTGCTACTTCCAAGAAAGTAAATCTTAGTGCACAGCTTCAGTAGTTCTGCGTCAAGGTGCATCTGTAATTCTGTATGCTCTTTTTGGTGGGTGAATTCTTGGCTCGGGGTAAGGTTGTATGTGATCTGCAACCTGTGAGTATTGGTATTCAGCAGCATATATTTACGCAAGGTTATCAGAGTAGTATAGCCTTTCCCCTAATTTCTGGGGAAAACTGCACCATCATTGGTCCCCAACCTCTTCAATAGCAAGTTGGTTCCCAACCTTAGAAAAGGAACAAGTTAGTGCTCAACTTTTTTGCCCAATTAGTTCCCAGTCCCAGCGACAGAAACTGTTCAAATCTTCGTTAAACTGTTCTGTGGCCCTAATGGAAACACGCTACACTTCAAATTTTTTTGCACCAGCCCATGTTGGGAAGCAAACCCAGTTTCATAAAATTAGATATGCATGGGCCACATAATGATATAACATAGATTTAGATGTCATTGGAGATTGATTGTGCAACTATAATGAATAACTGGTGACCCAATTAGTGGGTCAGTTGTGCAACTTTCCCTATCCACATATAATTTTCTATGATCATTTCATGTGGAAAATTCTTTACAAAATTACAAATTTTCTCCCCAAACAGAAAAATAAAAAGTATTTGGCATACAACATGTTGGAAAATTAGAGTTGGGATCCCGAACCTATGTGAAATGTAGCAAGTAGTTTCCAACTATTTTTTGTTGCGCTGTGGATCTCAACTTTTCATTTCTGTTAGCTTGGGTCCCTAGTGGGCTGCTTTCGTGTATTTGACCATTAAAAAGTCACCCGTGCATCGTATGTCATATTTTTTGAGGGGTAAAATGAGTGAAGGCTTAGTTTTAATGAAAAAGTAAACAAAGTAGAGGTAAAATGAGTGGGAAGGAAAAAGGAAAGAACTTCCCTCGACCTCTAATCCTCCTTCTCTCCGCATTTACCGTGGCTTATGCAAGGAGCATGTATCCCAATAGAAACATAGGAGTAGTAGAGCCCTTCTATATTGAAAATGAACAAGCAATTTAAAACAATAATCAACAGAAATTTAGATATCCCATTTTCACTAAGTTACTACATTATTTAGGCACAATTTGTACTGTTCACTAACCAGTCGTCAAACAACAAAGATCCCGAACTTTGCTAGTGTTCATTAATGATATCTCTTAATCGTCTGGGAAGAAATTTCCAGGTGCATGCTTTCGTCTTTCTCTCTCTCCCTAGAAAAAAACCACCTTCATCTCCATATCATTCTACGATTAACCAGTAACTCCACCAAAGGTTCCACCTTAATGATTATGTGACTGTCATCGTTGACATTAAAGAGGATGGCTTTTTTTGTTGGGGTGAGTGGGTTGGTGGTGGGAAGGTTATTCATTTAATGTTTTCTGTTTATTTTATTCATAAATTTTTTTTGTTTTTTGCCTATAAAAAAAATAATGTTTTAGTTTAAATTAAAAAGTATGGTGAAGTTGCCCTTTTAACAAAAATACGACTTTTTAACTGTCAAATGGACTGAAACTGTCTACTGTGACCCAAATGCTACAAAAATGAAACGTTGAGGACTCATATATCGCAAAAAAAAAGGTTAAGGACTTGCGTTCTTCATCACTCGTAGGTTGGGGACTCCAGCAGCAGCTGTAATTTTCGCAATATGTTTTGGACTTGGCTATTCTTGTGACTCTTCATACTGGGACCACCCTCAACTGTGCTCTAATCCGATAATGAAAACCTATAATGGACAAGAGATCTATGCATAATAATCTAGAAAAAATCTTTGGCCTCAGCTAGAAAATTAGTTTAGTTCTCCCCTACTGCATTTTCCTTTAATTTTTTTCTTTGATTATAGATTTATTGAATTAGCTCCAATACCAGTGCAACCCATTCGCTAGATACCAAGCCAAGTTCATGTTAGCAATATTTTATATGTTCTCAGTACATCCAATAATGGAATAGAATCTAGAGTAAACCACCACTGAGGCCATGCTTGCTTTACAACTGAGAATCTTCTACCGCACTGTACTCCCTAGAAATTTACACTTCCTCTTGAACAACAGTCAGAAGACCCAGAATTCCCTTGTAGTTCACTAATAGTTTCCCTTCAGTGCTATCAATACTTTTCAATAACAGGATGCTACAAAGAGCAGACCCCATCTCCCCCAGAAGGTGCCAGGAAAAAACTTATCAATATGGATAAAAGAATTAAAGAAATTTGAAGTTATTCATTTTCACCTCCCTAAGCAGTTGGCTAGGTGTTTGATTCCCTATCAACTTTGAATTTATTCTTTCAGGATGATCCAGTCATTAAGAAGTGAATCTACAAAGTCGGAAGATATTTTTGCACAGCTTCAAGAAATTCAAGAATCTGTCAGGGTTGCCTTTTTGAACTGTTTATTGGATTTTGTTGGTATGAAGGATGACGAATTGTTGCCTCTTTTACGGTTTTCCATTTGGTTTTTTCTGCCTCATTTTATATTGAAACATATGGATCTCATGGACTCATTAACCAGGTCATCTGGAACACATTGGTGCCGAGCTCACCCAGAATAGATTGGACAGAGAAAGTCCACATTTCGAAAATGGATATGCTCATGAAGTACTGGAAAAATCATTTGATCCTCTTACTGGAAGTATTGTTGATCCTCATCAACAGATGCTAATGGTCTTGAGTAATATTGGATACTGCAAAGACGAACTTGCTCGCGAATTATACGACAAATACAAACATATTTGGCTGCAATCTAGGTATGTAACTGTTTTACAACACTTCCACATATAGAATACATATCTGCTGTATCTTCTAGCTACCATTTATGGAGAATTCTATGGAATAATGCTTATATTTATGTCTATATTGGTTATTATTGCATCATGATAAGGTACTTGGAATGATGTTTCTTGAAAAAACTACTTTTCTGCTGGCCTACAAACTTGAATCAAGGTTCCAGTTCTTCTAGAACAAACCCCTCTACTTCCCTCTTCTCATCCTAGAAGATATTGATATAAAATGAGCAACAGGAAGGGAGATCAGGTTTTCCATTCGACTTCCTGAACTAAAACTTAAACAACTTTTGTTGAAGAAGCAAATGACAAGACTTTGTTGTGTAACTAATTTAATCATCTCAATAAAGGGACAATCTTTGCATTGGTTTTATGTTTTCTGTATGTAACATTTAGAATGTCTTTTTTCTTTGCCAATTTAGAGGAAAAGCTGAAGAGGACAGTGACATGCAAGATTTGTTTACATCTTTCTCTGGGCTTGAAGAGAAGGTCCTCGCACAGTATACTCTTGCTAAGGTATGCTAAACACTTTGCTTAGTTGAACTTAAAGAGGCTGTTGTTCCGTAATAATGCACACACACGTTGCACCTAGTTGCAATATCACTTCTAAGGTGTCTTATGTTTATCTTCATATATTACGAAGACTTCAAAGATATTCTGCTTAGTTTTACGGTTTTGGTTACAGCTAGACCTTTCTGCAAGAAGGTTACACAAATGAAGTGTATTGCTTTGGACGAAACCATGATGAACGATGGATTTCATGATTTAGTTGATTTGTCACTGGCAAAAAGTAAATATTTGGATAGATAACAATGTCCCTGTATTTCATGTCAAATATCTATGCTATAAATATTGCATCAAAGTTTGCATAGAGGAGTAAATGGAATTGAAACAAAACTGGCATATACACAGGATGCTTTAATACATTTCCTGCTTCTCATCAACCTCTTTTGTCCCCTAATCGCAATGAACTGAGAATGGTATAATGAGAGGGAAAATGCCACACACCTGAAGTGCAAGGATATTGGATGATAAAGCAGAAGAAAAGAGGAAAATAAGTGACAAATTTTGATAAATCTGGGAAAGTGCTAAAACCTTTTGCAATGGTAGACACATAGCTGTATAATTTTTAATATTAAACATCTGGAAAAATTAAAAAACTTGGAGAGCATTGAGTCGTGTCTGCTGACAGTCTTCCTCTTTTGCTTGTCCGTCTCAATGTTAGAAAGTGGTCTAGTTTTTGGCAGCCTAGCTTCCAGGCAGCATCCTTAGATGCTGTCCGAGAACGACATAATGGTAAATGTCGGCAATACTTGTCACGATCAATATTATTGTGTTCTTCTGGATGTAGCTAAAAAAAATAGTTTTTCTATTCTTTTTTCATGAGAATGCTGAAACGAGTCTCAAATCAATTGTGTAAACCATTGTCACTAAGTGTTCCATACAAATTTCTTGAGTTGATATATTGGTTTTAAAACAATAAATTTTTGTTTACAGGGTATTTCTTTTGGATTTAAAATTTACGATTTTCTAACTGTGAAAATTGATGACTTAATGACCTTGCATGATTCTAGCTTTCGAAAAATAAACTTTTATGATGGGATCATTCTTACTGGGAAATATTTAAAATAAGTGCAAATATGAGCTTATTCATTCTCTTGTTCTTGAATATTTTGTTGTAAATTTGAACTTAAAACAAACTTCACAGGGGATCTTCATCACGCCTTCCATATGTATTGAGTCTTTTTTCACATTTTGTTTGTTCACATTCTTTTTCCAGACAAATATGATTAGAACAGCTGCAGTAAACTACTTGTTGGATGCTGGAGTGCAATGGGGATCAGCACCTGCTGTTAAAGTGAGGAATCGGTTTCTGGTCTCAATTCTTTTGGTATCTCAAATACACCGAATTCTTTTGCTGATACAATATACCCTTTCAGGGAGTCCGAGATTCATCTGTGGAGCTACTGCATTCTCTAGTAGCTGTGCATGCACAGGTACTCATGGCTCATATGGCTGTTTTTTGTTTTCTGGCATATGCATGTCCCTGCCTGCTAGGATGGACTTCTTTAACTTTTGTACAGTTAAATTGACTATTGATAAGAACATCTGTTCCCTATTCTTCAGTTCAAGGATACCTTCTTGAAAAGTGACAAATTTTAAGTTGTGTAATCTTTACCCAATGGGTTAACATAAAGTTTGTTCTGCATACCAGGTTTTTGGTGGTTGTACGCCTCAATTGGATAAGATTCTCGGTATTCTTGTTGAAGGCCTCATTGATACTTTTCTTGGCCTTTTCCATGAATATGAAACCAAAAACCTGAAGGCATTGGACACGAATGGCTTTTGTCAGCTCATGCTTGAGGTGAGTAGATGCTTCACTTCCCTCACTTGAACTTTCTCCTGAACTCTCGACACTTTTTGGGGAAACAGTTTGCTGGTCCTGGTTGTGGTGCTTCCGACTTGTACTCTTGCTGTTAGGGTCTGAGCCAAATGACTAGCTTTTGTTCATGTATAGGCACTAGCCAACTGGCCTAAAATACTTGAGCCTGTGATGTTACACAGTAGTTGCCCATAATCCCTGCACAACCAGTGAACGTGTGCTTTACAATGAGCTTGATGTGAGTTGAATTTCTTGAAAGGTGATGGATAAAATTTCATTTCCTGAAATGATGGACAAGACTGTTTAACTGGCTTCTCTTATTGCTTTCTATTTGTAGAAAATTTCATATCAACTGTTGAAAAAAATTGCAATGGATTTCAAAGCCCCATAAAAAATTAAAAATTGGATGTATAGGATCAGTAAAAAAGGGTAGTGACATAAAAGAAAAGTAAAAAATTGATACAAAAAAGAGACAATAGGAGAACGATTAACTGTTTCTTGTTCGAAATTCAAATAGAATGAAAAGTCTGATCTATCACCCACTCAAAGTGGGGCGACTCGTGTGAAGCAAAGTGGGTAAGTTGCTTTTTCTGGCAGTTTTTCTTTCAGTTGTTTTCTCTGACAGCTAATGGTTTTCATTGAATGTTCTGCAGCTTGAATATTTCGAGACCATATTGAATCCTTACTTTACTCGCGATGCGAGGGAATCTCTCAAGTCTTTACAAGGCGTTCTGTTGGAGAAAGCTACAGAAAGCGTGACAGAGTCTGTAGAGACTCCAAGTCATCAGCGACGGCCTACCCGTGGAAGCGACGATGTGCTTGCAGATGATAGGCAAACAGGAATGAATGTATCACCAGATGACTTGATCGTAAGGCATTTTAAACTTCTAATGTCATGTTTGACCATGTACACTGGCTCTGCTGTTATTGGATCTTATTTCCTTCTTTAAGTGCATGGTTGGTAAAAACAATTATTGATTTTAACTATTTCTTCTTCTGTAATACACTTAATACTGTCGGATGCGGCTTACTGAACATGCTATACTAATCTGGTGCTTCTTGTAGATGGCTTCTAATTTTTTGTCATGCAGTACTCTACCATCATTACAGTTGACCATTTTGATATATGCATGATTTGGTGCAATTGAATTTTTCCCACTCTCCATCAATGTTTCATAGCTGGGACTATGCTTTATGAGTCAATTACTTCTAAGAAAATTAATTTGTTGGCTTACATGTTTCCTTTGCTCTTTTTCTTGTTTGCTTAGGCTCTTGCCCAGCAGTATAGTTCTGAACTACTTGAGGCCGAACTTGAAAGAACACGAATTAACAAAGCATGCTTTATGGAGTCGATTCCACTAGACACGGTTCCAGCATCAGCCAAAGCAGCATATGCTTCTTTCAAAGGGTCAATGGATTCTCCCAGCATGAGCTTTCGAGGAACACAATCTTTTGGTTCCCCAAGTTTCTCGAGGCAGAGGCGTAGATAGATTCGTATTTACCTCGTTCATCTATTCCCATATCCCATCCCAACGCCGAACCCCAATCCTTCCCCTTCCATTTTGCTTGTGATAGCTGTATTTTTGTAATGAAAAAAGACATGCATATTTCCTCATAACCCGAAAATCATTTCATCGTACTTAATTGTTTTTCCGACTTGATATTGTATTGCATATTTTGATGCACAGGAATTCAACCTTTCATATCTGTAATTATTATTAGTAGCACCTGTTCGAATTGGGGACTTTCGTTGAGCCCGGCCTACTTCGGGCCAAATACAGGTCGGTCGGTCGGTCATCCTGTGATTGGATGGTTCAGTTCGATGTTAACGTTTAGAGAGCATATAGCGTCAATACAATATAATTATAAATTTTTCAGTATATATATTTTTAATTGGAACATTTCTAGAAGAGTTTTTTCCATTTGTACAGGGGCATTCTGTCCTGTGGGGGGCAGCTGTCCGCATGTGATGGGGGAGAGGGTCGACATGACGCGATCGTGTACGTATAGCATAATTCTTTTTGGAAAGGTTGGGATACTAGTCAATGGTTTTTCAATACACGTTTCTTGAAGTTCATTATTCTCCCAGTTGTATTTGGCTAACATATAACCTGTATACATTAGTCAAAATGTGGGAGAATTAAATTATTATTATATTATTGTTGAAAAATACGAAATAGATAAATTTGATTCAGGGATGTAACTAGGATTTCAATTTGGGGTGGTGGGGTTGGGGATGGGGTGAAAATACGGGGGATGGACCCCTTCTCCTGGGGGTTCAGGGGCGGAGATTCCGAATATTTTTTTTTTCAACTACAAGAGGATTGAAAACGACGATTTTGAGTACCAAAATAGGTAAGTTAGATTGACTAACCAAAAAAATAATCAGTTTGTCGATACAAAAGTAATAAGTCCATTTATGTGTCTAACAATATACAAATTGAAAATATAAACGTTAGATGGACATAAAAAAGAAAAAAAGTAAACTGCCTATCTATATAATTTGTGAAGCGGTTTGAGAATTGAGAATTAATTATATTATAATTGGGTTGAGTTTTCATTTTTCAAATTGGCTAAACAATGTGTTAGAATCAATTTTCATTTATTTTTAATGCAACCGTGGGTAATAAATCCATAAATGAGTCATTTACTTTTGGATTGAATTGGGTGTATTTATTTATTTAAGTAACTTTTAGATCTTTTATTTAGTTCTAAGATTTTTGTTTGGTTGAATTTTAAAGTGTAAGTTAATTAATGAAAAAAAAAATTTCAAAATTTTGCGGGGGCGAGTTAATAAATATTATTAGAAACAATTAAAAGATAAACTAAATAGAATTTAAGAATTTTATATCGTGAATTGTAAGTTAGGTAGTCAAATTTTCGTTTATCTTTGTGACTTATAATTTTGTGAAAAGTAATTTTTTATAATGCAATTAAAAAAAAAAAAAAATTATATGTTTAGTACAAATTTTTTTAATGAGAAAATGTGTACTTAAAAATAAATGACTTAAGTTGAAAATTTGTAATCTTTTATTCATTTGACCTAGTTTTTAGTAGGGTTGGACAAAAGTCCCGAACCGAACCGGACCGAATCGAATCGAACCGAGCAGTTCTTCATAAATTAAATACCCGAACGGATACCCGAATTGA
>CAIGRO010061315.1:0-11132 GCA_903798355.1 Fraxinus baroniana
TAGAAAAATTATCTAAAATAAACATAAACATTGCAATAAATGAATACTAGAAAAATTATCTAAAATAAACATAAACATTGCAATAAATGAATACAAGGCCCTGAAAATCTGGTTAGCAACCTGATTATAAAATTTAATTGTTGGTTGGTTTTGGGTGACTAATTTTTTTTAATAAATGAAAGATTATTAAAGTTCGATTCCAATTTCAGTCTATATGTCTGGTTCTAAAGATTGAGAACCGGTCGAGAACCGGTAGGTCCAATTCAATCAATTCGAAACGATGAACATTGTTTGGTTTGGCAAAAATTGTTTCATTGTTTACTTTTGAGTCAAATCTCACACTGGCCGTAGGAGCGTGAAATGCACTTGCTAAAAATCATATTGGTCTAAAAGATAAGTGAAGACATGTCATAGATTTCTATTTTCATTTTTGCCCCATGAATTAAATATAATGCAAAAACTGTAATAGTAGCAAAGTACATAAATATGAATTTTCTCTCTCCTCTTCATACCATACCTTTCTTGAAGTCTTGTAAAAAAACTCAAAAAAGAGTGAGAATTGATAATTAAATGATACAGATATTTTTGTAAGTCCCTTTCCTAATGTAGAGAGAAATAGTATGGAGCACTTTAATCCATAAAAAAGTAAATTGAGTTTAATTTGACTATTGTTATGGGATAGAAGCGACACGTATGACACATCTGTTACATCACATGAAGGCCAAACGTAACTCACAAACCTTGTAAAGACATTGCAAGGGAAATAATTCTCGGTGGGCCGCCCTTCCTCCTGTTAATCTGGTCATTTCCGAACCTGTCTTTCTCACCCTATTCAATTCAATGGAGGTCTTCTCAATTCTTGCGATTCCCAGCCTCTTATTATATTAAAAAGACTGTGTGAACGCTTTGCTTGAACAATGGACGCATTGGCACATGTTCATAAATTTGCATGTCCAGATTAGTACTATTTTGGAGAGAGAAATACTTCCAAGTATTGAAACTGATAGANTTCTCAATTCTTGCGATTCCCAGCCTCTTATTATATTAAAAAGACTGTGTGAACGCTTTGCTTGAACAATGGACGCATTGGCACATGTTCATAAATTTGCATGTCCAGATTAGTACTATTTTGGAGAGAGAAATACTTCCAAGTATTGAAACTGATAGAATGAGAATGAAAACTTAAGGAAAATACCTTCGGAAGCACCTATATTGCTTCCTATATAGGGGTTGATCTAGGGGGCGTAGCCAATGAGCTTTGGACACATTGAATTCCTAGATGTTAGATCAAGGGTTGACATGAGTTAGTACTTTAACGTGAGGATCTCTTGACATTTGTAGTGTCCTTAAGCATTGGATCTAGGGTGAACATATCACATTAGAGAAGCACTAAGATCTATGGGCACTTGTAACATGCATGAAACTACGGGATGTAAAAGGGCATGTGGATAAAGTAGGCATTTTTGAATGTTAGGGAATTGTTTGAATCCAACTAAAAGTAGAATGGGACTACTCAAAGATCAATGACCTCCGATTAGGGATGATCAATTGACCAAACGTAAGACAGTCGAGTAGGGATGGGCACAGCTACCTGACCATTGAACCAATGACCCGGTTTGAGTAAAAACTCAACCTGGAAACAAAATCGAAAAGGTTCGAAACTGACCCAAATCCAAATCAAGGTATTTTTTCTAAGCTGACTATTAAAATTGAGGTTTTCTAATGTTGCCTACTTTCTTTGTAAAACCACAAGGTATTTGTAGATTTTCTAAGCTTTGGGACTTCTTGATCTTTACATCGTTTAGACACTGTGACTTAATTATTGATGAGCCTATAGTAAATCTCAATTATGGAGCTAGTTCCATAACACGCCCTTCCCCTATTGAGTTGATTGTTACTATTGCAAAATTTCCTAAATCATCTTTTCAACACACTTGTAACTGTTTTCGCCGCGTGACACCTTTCATGTTACTACACAATTAACAAGATGTTTGTGTGCTTCCCTTTGAGTAGACACGCGTTCACCTTTAGTAGCTCAACCATCTTAAATGTATTGGTTCGATTATGAAAATCTTGATCTCAAAGATTTTATCTTGCCTCGATAGAATTTGGGTTGTTTGGTGCCAAAGCTTCGCATATGCAAAGTGATGACCACGGTTTATATTCAACAATGGTCGAAGTGATAATGAAGATGTCCCTTATGTTCTTTGTGGAACCATTCTATGCGTGTATCCATGCCGTGTAGATACACAGTAACACCTCCTTAGTCTCACCACAAAGGAGCAAATACAACGTATATGTGCACAGGTACACGCAGCTATTATTCTTATATTATAAAATAATGTAGCCATTTAGGTTATAGAAAACATGAAAACTTGTCAAAGAACAGTGCTACATGTACATTATGAGTTACATGAAGTTTGACGTTTTTCTATGTAACAACAATTTACATTATTGATTTTAAACACATCCATTCCATTACTGACTAGATTTCTCTTCCACATAGGGGGAGTGTCAAACTTGTTGTCATAGAGGAATGTACATCTAACTTTATTCTGGCAAAAATAGTTTGGCGATCATTTTTGGATGAAGCCTGGATGGCCGGAAGCTTTCAATATACATAAACTAAGGATTTGTTTGGGAAAGATTGTTTAAAATTATTTTCAACCACACATTCTAGGAAATCCATAACGTTTTTAACAAATTTTCAAGAAAAACATTCTCACTTAAATAAAGCTCTCCCAGACAAACGCTAATGATCTTACAATGAATTTAACAAGCAAAAATCCATCAGGCACCAAATGTTACTGATTTTCATCACAGTTCGAAATTCTTTTGTTTTCTGAAAACTGCTACTGAGAATTTGTACCGTCCTTACTATTACAAAATTTACTGGCGACAAATGAACAAATTCCTTGTAAACCTCTGCACCATCCCTTGAATAAAGGTCGATATTCTTCATCTGTAGTATGACGCTAGAACATAAAGAAAGAGCGCCGTGGATGCAGTTACAAGCAATTCCTGCAAAAGAGATTAACCAGTCATATCTATCAATCCAGATCAACCTCAAGGTAGAAACACCAGTATGTCAATTTGAATGAAATATGGCATATTAAGCTCTTCGTCCATAACAATCCTAAGAACACATGATTGGTGCATCGTTCTTATAATATTAGATTAGATTAGACTGCAACATAAATATTAATCAGAAACAGAAAATCACTTATTAGATTGGTGGGTCAAAAGAATTTCATTGCACTCCCAATTTGCATATCGGAACATAAATTCTAAAGATTTATTTGTTACACTAATACTAAATTGGATAGAACTAATTATAAAATTCAGTCTGTAAGTACAGATTTGATTAACACCACCACCGCGAAAGACTACCTAGTTATCAAGTGGATTAACAGTTTGGAAATTTAGGGAATCGGATGATTTTTATCATATTAGTGCAAATTGTATGCATCAAAATGTTCGTCTCTTTTATCGCAGTGGAAATAGTTATTACCTGGTTGTTGTACAGGAAGATGGGTACATAACCAACAGAAAATTCAATGACATTTAAGATGCCAGTGTATCCCTGCAATTAAACAATAAAAAAAGTTTTAATTGAACTCAACACAACCAGTTATGATGCAAATGATTGAAACTAAATTTTGAAATTGCAAACATTCAGTATCTGAAAGGGAGAAAAAGTAAGCCATCTAGCTTGGGTGCATCCACTCTCTACTTCAAGGTGACCAAAATAGTATACTGTACGTTGCGCTGTTGAGGATCTGCTAATTTCTTCATATGTTTAAACATACAAGATATTTCCCTTAGTGTGAACTTTGTACCATAACCAAGGGTGGGTTTCATAAATTGGAATGGATTGGATAAGAATTAATTTAATCCACTCCAGGATTTGGTATAAATTGTAATTAACTGATCATGGAAAGAGCAACAACTGAAATTAAGTTGCTACATTAGAAGACAGTGGACCGTGGTATCCTAAAGATAAATACAAAATCACAACCATACGTGGACTTAACTAGTGTCAAACCCCCTTGTTCAAAAATTAGTTTAGCATGCTTTATTAAAAATTAAATAAATTTGCGGGTGTTGTAACAATTCTAATTTGGACTATCAGGCACAAATGAATAAAATTGGATCACATACCAAAGATGCGAAAGCTATACAACCGAAAACCAGAGCCAGAGATCGAAGTAACCTTTTTCCCATTCGCAACATTCTCCCTTCATCCTCACCATCTTCCTGCAGCAAAGACCAATATATAAGTGCAATATATAACAATCTTAATAATGACTAGATCCTTGCAAAAACAAATAACTACTTAGAACAAAAACATCATTAAAGATCGAAAAGCATTATTAATTCCATTTCACGACTTACTGAAACAGTAGATGATGCAGATGGTTCGAATGCGAAATTGAAGAGTTTATAGGCTATAACAAACACAAAGGCCAAGAACTGTAAAGGTTTATATTCAGCTGAACGCTTGATAAAAATCCAAGCTGTCTGTAGGCAGAGAAGAAAGAATATATTAACCCATATTGTTTGAATGAAAATCAACAACATTAATTAGCATTCATCAAGAATTTGACTCATTATCCCTTTCTACATAATTCATACACTGACTGGTTACATGGTACAAAACTTAAGGCCTTGCAATCTTAATGAACATAATTATCTTTTTTTTTTTTTTTATTTTTAATAACCGTGGATGTCCGAGTCAGCTTGCGCGCACCTCGACTAATTTCACGGGCCCTGAAATTTACAGCCGGTACTCACCTCAGTGGCCTTGGAGGGACTCGAACTGGTGATCATTGGGGAGCAAACCCAAAGTCTGACCAATTGAGCAACCCCTCATGTTATAATAATTATCTTCTTCAAGAACAAAAAATATAATTATTTTATAAAATCAGATTCTGGTTCATATAAAAGTCATTGTTGAGGTCAATATTCAACTAGTGTGGCAACCTATCAAGTTATACATGTACTGAGCTCAAGACTCTTGTACACACATAAATAACCTTAGGATATTATTGAAATGCCACATAAAAATTGTATCTTGAATCAGATTTATAAATTCTCACTTTATTTTAATTCAGCCAACAGAACCTAAGAAGGAAAATTAAAATTTGTAGTCTAGGAATGGAAGAATTAAAATATATTTGGTTACACACACACACACACACTACACATAAACGAACGTGTTAAGTACTGAAAAGAAGACCATTTAAGAATGCAAGGAGCTAGAGTTCAAGATCCTGATAATTGCTATGTAAAAATTGATTTAGTGCTCTGCCACCTTGTATTCTATCCAGTAAAAGTTTTCTACTTACGAATACAGCCGATATTGCCATGTTGATTCTTATATCTTTGACATCTGACTTGGTGAACCTGAGGGCATCACAATTACCAGTTAAGTAACATAAATCACCAAAGGACCCACAATAAGGCATTGAAAAGTAATTTCAAGGTTCTTAGACAATAAAGATTTGAAGGAAAAGAAGAAATTAAAAAATGTGAATGCAAAATTGAAACATTAACTTCACTTCAACTGTGTAGACAAATCAACAAAAATATAAATTAATACTATGAGTTCTCAGGAGTGCCCAATTGAGCAGTTGTAAGCACACGTATGCCTCTGATGCACAGAACAGAAAATAAAGACAAGATTATAAGCTTGCAATAACAGTGTACATGCATGCAATGGATGGGCTACACGAGGAATTGTCACATCAGTATATCACTACTATAACTAATAATGAGATATGAACGCTTGAATACTGTCCTTGATATGAAGTTATACTTTATATAGAAGCTTGCAGATAGCATGGTAAAGGATATAGAAATATCAAATGCAAATGATCCAGCAAAACCATTAATTTTTAAACTATTTATTGTAATGAATTGATAAAAACTTATACCTTGGGCCCCATGGTACAATTGGCTGCTTATCAGCATACTTTATATCCTTAGAAACCTGAACTTCATTTAAGAAAACACAAGGGGAAATAATCAAGTCACAGATTTAGAAAAATGAAACATTAGGTCACTGATTCCAAGGGCAAATAATGAACAACTGGAATGGACGTCAGAATTTGCTTACTAATAGCACCATGATACTTGAATCATAGTAGCTCTAATCTCCTTCATAGCGAGTTAAAAATTTGCACTTACACAGTCAAAAGTACGACAGGTGAACTTCTTTGAAAGACCAAAAAGAGCCCACAAGTTACTTCCATGGTTAAATTATTTTTGTCTTTTAGTTAATAGTCATAAATTTGCATGAGTTGTGGGTTTTTGATCATCATAATTAATACAGTTTCTAGAAAGTGGAGTTTTATCATAAAGAAAAAAAAAATTCTTGTAGCTAAATTCTGCATAGTAAGTAGCATTTTATCTTGGGGAATTGACAATTGGAGAACCGAATTAAATAGAAATACTTTGATCATGAGGTCAAGGTCTCAGGAAAACTAATTTATTTTTCTTTAATCTCGCAGCTCATCTCCCCTTTCCATTTTTTTTTTTTAATGAGATGTTGGATTTTATTATTGATGACAAAGTTTCAAGCAAAAGGAACCATTTCTTCAGGAAAATATTTTGACCAAGTAAAAACTTCATTGACATTCTTTGCCTACCCAGCTAAAAGGTGTAGAGGTGTCAATGGGCCGAGCCAAGCCACGAGCTCGGCTCGGCTCGTGGAGAAACGAGCCACGAGCCGAGCCGGCTCGTTTGCTCGTGGGCGAGTTCGGCTCGGCCCACGAGCCATGGCTCGGCTCGTGGATCATCAATTTTTATTGTATTTTTTTTTTTTAATGGTTTTTCACGAGCCCACGAGCTCGGCTCATGGGCTCGTGCCCCACGAGCCACGAGCCGAGCCCGGCTCGTCTACGAACGGGTCCACTCGGCTCAGGCTCTTGCTCGTCTTTTGACGAGCCCGAGCGCCTGTGGATCGCTACAGTACGAGCCGAACGGGCGAGCTACTCGGCTCGATTGCCACCTCTAAAAAGGTGTTTACACATATAAATTACGTGGCATCACATGATGGATGGGGTCCCATGTATGTCGATGTGGCATCAACTATTCAATTGATTGGACATATTTAATAGCTTTGTATTGGGCTTGAAACTCAGCCCATTAGCCCCACTTGGCCCATCCATTTCTCTATATATATGTGAATCCATTCACATAAGATGTGTTCTCTAACGTTAGTCAAATCCCCTCTACCATCTCTTGCACTCATTTTTCTTTCGTTCGGCCGTTGACTTGGTCTTCGGAGTGCAAACGATCGCCGGACCCTTTTCTCAACCAACAACCTTTGCCTTCTTCAGGATGTTCAGTGTGCAGTGCAGGTGATGCTAGCGTGGAGAAATGTGGTCGGGATTCTGTTGATGCACTTTTTTTAAGTCAACGGATTGGTGCCGTATGTAGGAAACGTACATTTAACATGTTTCACCACTTCCAAAAGGCCATCAAAAAAGGGATTTTCTGAGCAGTTTTCTTCCACTAAAAAATAGAAGAAATCAGACAAAGCATTACACATGAAGCATTACACAAGAAGCAAGCTTCTATTAAATTCCAAAGTCCAAACAGAAAGTCCAAACAGAAAAAGGGCTTTGTTTGCCCCCTTATTTTCGGCCATATTCACCATTTATTGGAATAAATCAACATCAAATGAAACATAAACACCCAGCAAGAAATGAAAATCAAGGGAAGCAAAATCCTAAATTAAAAGCCTACTGCTAAGAATAAGAGGAATGGGCTGAAATCTTCATTTTTCAGAAGTAGCATTGAAGGCGGTCCAGACTACTAATTTCAACACACAAACAACATTGTCATATTCTCCAACCATGACAACAGTGGAAGAAGTGGAGGTATGGAAAAGGTTATCTAGGAAACAAAAAGCTTGCTGCAATTCACCCGCTAATTACCATCTGGCTAATGCTTGATGAAATGCTCCAACAAGATATTTTCTCATTCTACTATTTTACGGGTTGATTAATCACACATGGAAGCACGCTGTACCATCGATATACCGAAATCTCACACAAAAGCCTCCATCGGTGATCAGATAACTTCAAAGTTTTCTAGCTTCTGGATATTGCTGTTGAAATGCTTTTAGCCTTTAAAACCGCCTAAAAAGCTACGTTACATGAATCTGCTATCCTCCTTAGACCACTCCCTCCACTTTCTCAAGGGCTTGGTCTAGCTGTCGATGCAGGACGACATCAATGGTGAGGTGATTTTTTAATTTTTTTGGGGTGCACGAAAGGCTTTTGCAGAAATTGGTTCTTCTTCTGACATTTTGCAACTCAATCGCTCTTCAACACCTTGGACACTGCAGTTAAACTTAATTTAAGAAGGAATAAAAAAAAAACTATTTATGAGGGTTTCGTGCCATCTTGCTACAAAACAACCCTACTTACTACATTCCACTGGCCAAATACTTTGGCTCCATTACTTGATTCAAAAAGTAACGTCTTAGAGCCAAGGAAGTAAAATAGTAAACGATTCAATAGAATGCCAAGATGAAGGAAACTACCCTCTTCCAAGAAATAATTACAGTATTTGAGATGCCAACTCATCAGCATTATGTCACATCTATCACATTAAAAAAAAAAGAACCCCAAGTGAACCTTGTGCCAAGCATTATTAAGTGTCATACAATGATGCATTGACAATTTTGTTCATGATGCAAACATTTTTCGATAAATCAACATCGAGAAAACAAAATTTGAACCATTTATCATACCTTAAATGAAGCAAATGTCTCACCCTTCTTCCTTTTTGTTAATTGTGACATCATGATCTTGTCATAAGCTTTTTCCAACTGAAAATAACACATTTTCCAACATCAGATATCTTGAATAAGTCTGCACATATCACATTTTATACATCACCAAACATAAATTATATACATTAGGACACAAATAAAACCTACTCGAGCAGCAGCGGCCTCATCCCCTCTCCTCTCAGCATCCTTCCGCTTTTTTGTGTACGCTGCCTTTACCATGTCAAATCCCTCGAGGGCATTTACACCAAGAACCTTGACAATATATTAAAATGCGCAGGTGTGACCTAAGTTGCACTAAACAGAATTAAAAAAAAAAATGCACCAAGAGGCAATCTAGTATACCTCGTACGGGTTAGAATCGTTATTTGAACTAGAACTCCCGGCAGCTGAGGATGCAGCACACTTCACCCTTAAGTTATTCAGTGGAGATAGTGTGGGCAACCTGAAGAAATTAGTATCCTAAATTCCATTGTTAAGTTTAAAACGGAATAAACAGCCATGAAGCAAAAAGGAAAAGTATTAGTATAATAATTACCTGGGAAATTGACGGCATAATCCGGGAAATGGAATTGAATCACCTTTGAAAAAATTGTTCCTCGGAGCGTATCGGGAGGGGGTTTTTGGAAATTGGATTAGGTTTGATGATACTGAGAAGGCCATTGATTGATTAGAAAGCTGAATTTGAGGATTGCGTTTAGGGTTTTGAGAGGTTTTATTGAATAGCCGTTACTCACTTGGCCCTTGTTTGAGCCATTTTGGGTAAAAAGATAGTTTTGGAAACATGGGCTTGGTTCTCTACCTGATTTTGGCTGCAATTTCAATGCTGAACTTTGAAACTAATAAATTTTTTTATTTTTTATTTTTTATTTTTTTGCTTTTTAAGTATAAAATAATATTTAGTCCATGTTAGTCTACCAATTTCTAAAGACTTATTATTTTTCTAAATTTACTTTCAACTATACATTCTCACAATAAAATATTTTGTGTGTAAGTCCAAAATCATTTCTTACTTTCTAACCACACGTTCTCTAAACAATTAGGTCATGTTCTCTTTGTCGTTTTATTCTGTTTTTAATTTTTTAAAACAGCGAAAACGCGTTCTCTATCTTATTTTCGAAAATACCTTTTTTGAAAATGGAAAAAAAAAACAAGTAAAAACAGAAAATGACTAAAACATCGGTTTGGAAAATCTTACGAGGAAACAAGGAAAATTCACAAAACACGGGAAACGAATTTCTCATTTCTCAACCCTCTCTCTCTTTCTACCCCGACGCTCTGTAAATCAATTTCCTCTCACAAACCCACAACCTAAAATCGAACATAGATCATGTTGTCAAATCGAAGGGTTCTCTACGGGATCTACAAATCAAGGTTTTGAGCTGGTTCTGCCGAATCGAAGGCTTCTCAACGGGCTGTTTAAATCAAGGTTTTCGCATCTTCAAATCAAGGTTTTGATTCTTTACTTGTGATGATCTTTGTTTGGTGTAAAATTTGAGGTGGGTTGGATAATAGTTAGGGTGGTGAATTCGCAGGAGGAAGGGTAGATGGTGGTGGAGGCGGAATTGCATGTTGAATTCGCAGGGGAGATGGTGGTGCAGGTGGAATTGCATGTTATGTATGGGTGATTTTTTATTTTTTTTTGCTATTCTTGTTGTTTGGGGGTCTCCGTTTGGTGTTGGAAGTGGAATTGCAGGTTGTGTTCTTGATGCTAAATGGACTGGCAGAATGTAGGAGATTTATCATTTTGGGGGGAATTATGAAGATGTGTACAATCTCTATTCCTGTCTCGAATGGAATACCTGTAGAAAGCTATAACTCCATTAGCCATTAATCCCTTTTCTCTTTTGTTTTGTGTGTTTTGTTTGTGAGGAAAAATGACTACCTCTAATTTTGAACTTGTGGCTTTTAATGAGGAGGAGGATTTCCATTTTGCCAACAGAAAATGAAAGGGGTTTTAGTTTAGCAAAAGGTGTCTGGTGCAATAGATTGTTCTTATAGTGAGACTATGACTCCCGATAAGAGAGAGGGGCTCATGAATTAGCTGCACCTCCATTGATTTGTATCTTTTAGAAAAATGGTTTGAAGTCTGATGGGTAGGGGTGGGCATCAAAACCACAACCCGCTAAACCGATTGGGCCCAACCCGAAACGGGTCGGGTCGGTTTAGAGGACACATATGGGTCGGGTCGGGCAAAAATAAAATTAAACGGAAACGGGTCGGGTCGATTGTACTAAACCGACCCGACCACATTTTTTTCCATCCATATTTCTATGTGCATTTTCGAACGTTATTTTATCTTATAGCAGTAGGAAAAAAGGGCCAGATT
>CAIGRO010061326.1:0-10658 GCA_903798355.1 Fraxinus baroniana
TAAACTTTAAACACCTGGACCTATGTAATTTCCTCCATATGAATGTGACAATTAGGGTGGACCAAAATATGGGCCAATAGGTAATAAATGGGTCGAGCCCTAATCGGCCTTAATTTTCACGTGTGAGATTCTCGGTCCGTCTAGATTCCATGGGCCGCCAATTGTAACTTCAAGATGATCATTATATAGTATTCAATAATGGGCTCAATGCCTATGAATTAATCCGATCCAATTTATCATCACCACCTCGGGTTTATTTGGTATCAAATATCTGACAATCTCGTATATTTTTACTCTACTTTGTGCTGTTTTATTGTGTCCAAGACTAAAAAGACCTTTTTCGAAAGTATTTAATTTGTTAAACATGAATTTGAAGGTCACATTTCTTTTCTCGTATTAAATAAATTTTGAAAAATATTTGGTCCTCGATTATTGTTTGGTCCAGCTTAATCCCCTTTAACATTTTAGTCACCAGAGTTCCGACCTTCAGTTCTCAAAGTATAGTTTTTTGCTCAAATCCGTCACACTCAAGTAAAACTTTTACGACATGTTATGGATCATTTTTTTACATAACAAGGCCGACAGCGAATAAGTTTTAGGTTTCTCAGACAGTAAATCTGGCGAAAAGTGGCGAAGACTTTTAAAGAGGGCAACTCTCATGCTGTTGACATAGAGTGATAATATTTTATTTTACATTTTTATAAATAATTATTGTTTATTTCATGACATTGATACCTTGCATATAATTTGTCAACGCCAAAAGAACGAGGTGATAAACAATATTATTTCAAGGGGTTAGATATAGTCGTTGTTTGAGCCTCATTTTGGTAGAAAAAATGCATTTTTAAATAGTGATTTTTAGAAAATACGTGGTGAAAAAATAAGAAAAAAAATTTCAATTTATGTATAAAATTATTTTATTGGAGAATGTGTGGTTGAAAATGAGTTTTGAAAAAATGGGACTCAGGCAAGGGCATGGTAACAATTTCACCTGAAATTGACACAAGTCTTTATTACAAAATTATAAATTAGTAAAAGGAAAGTTACCATCAAGGAAGTGGTTATATTGAAGACCTAGCTATTTATTAAAAAAAAAATTATCAAATATTTACAATGTTAACACTACTTCCTGAGGGCTAGTGATAGGGATGGCAAAAAAGCTCGTCGGCTTGGAGGGCCCGTCTCGGAAAAAGTTCGAGTCAGGCCCGGCTCGGGCTCGGTTACAACGAGCCAGCCTCATTTTTTTTTGTTGGGCTCGGCTTGGTTCGACTCAGGCCCAAAAAAGCTCGGCACAAAAAGTTCAAGCTAGACCCGAGTTTTTTTTATTTAATTTATAACATGTAAAAATTGTAAAAAAGCTCGGTTACAACAAGCCAAGGCTCGGACCGAGCCTCATTTTTTTTTGTTTGGCTCAGCTCGGCTCGGCTCGGGCCCAAAAAAAGCTCGGCACAAAAAGCTCAAGCTAGACCCGAGTTTTTTTTATTTAATTTATAACATGTAAAAATTGTAAAAATTTTAAGTTTTTTAAGTGAAAAATGTAGCTTTGACATAAAAATAAAATAAACCCTGAGCCGGTTCGGTTTGGGCTCGACTCGGCCCGCTAAGGCTCGGGTAGAAAAATGAGGCTCAGCTCGAGCTTTTTTTTTTCTGGCTCGGGCTCGGCTCGACTCGACTCATTGCCATCACTAGCTAGTGAGGTCTTCTAGACCTTATCATGGAAATTAGTCGATTTTCCTTTTTAGCCCCAGTTTGACAACTATTATTTGAAAATTCTTTTTACTGTATACTCATTTTCCACTACACATTAACATAATAAAATATTTTGCACGTAAATCCGAAATATTAGGATTTATGTCGTATTGCCAATTGTTCAAACAAAACGATTATTATAAATAAAAAAATTGTTATAAAAGAGTTGTAAAAGTTAAGGAGCTTTTTGGAGGGTTGCATAGATGAATTAGGACTCTTTAAATTCGAGTATGGAATAAGGAGAAAGAGTCATCGAATTTACGCTATCTGTCGTCTAACTGATGCTCGAGGGAAAGAAGCAGAATCATTGTCGCTAGACTGTCACTCGAGCGGTACACCCTCACTCGCTTATTACTAGAGTGACAGTATTTTTTGAGAAACCATAGTTTGCATTTTTCTGTAGTTCTATCTATCTTATACTACCTAAATACCTCTTATTATAAATATCCAATGTTCATTACGTTTTTTATGGGTGGTTGATCATTATTTTACATACTCATTACATCAATTTAGGGCTGGACAAAAGTCTCAAACCGAACTGGACTGAACCGAACCGAACCGAATCCAAACTGAATCGAACTGAATCAAGCGATTCTTCATAAATTAAGTACCCGAATGGGTATCTGAATTGAGAATCAATGGGTTTGGGTCGGTTCTCGAGTCTAGACCAAGAACTAAAGAACCGAATCTAAATAATTTTTAAATTTTTTTATATTGAATTAATTTAAAATTTTAAAACAAATTAGTAAATTAATCCAGCCAAATTAGTTTTTTATAACTTTGTTAGCCCAACATTTGATTTTGGGTTTTATCCCTAAATTATTTTTTGTTAGCCCAAACTGTCCAATATTAATATCTACTTTTTAGTATGGATCATCGATGTTTCAATATTAGTATCTATTTTTTGGTATTTATATTCATTGAATTAATCTTATTGGACAACTTGCTATTTACATGTTTTTTAATTGGACTACGTTAATTTGTAAAAATTACGAATGAAAATATCATTAGTTGTATTTATGTAGTGTTGTTGTAAATGTTAAAAAATTTAATTATGGTACAGAACCGAACCGAACCAAACCCGAACGGTTCCATAATTATATTTGGACCCGACGGCTCCATTTATTAAATACCCAAAAAATTTGGGAAGAACTGAACCGAACCGACCCTGTCTAGTCCTACATCAATCCAAGAACACATCCAAATATTGATATTAAACATTTGATTTTTTTAGATCAATCAATCATAGGTTGGGAAAAATATCGAATTCATATAATCCAAAACACCTATCAAGAATATATTTTCTCAATAGCTTTCAGTGGTTGCTGAAGATTGAGGGAGGTTGGACCACAAGCACAGGAAGAGTACAAGAATAAGGTATTCTTGGTTATCCATAGGAGATAGACAATTTCAGAAGATTGGGAGCAGGTATAAGTAAAGCACATTCCAGTGGATCTTGGAGATTACAATTAAATCAACGAGTCTAGTGGGTTTTCTAAGCTGGATCATAATGTAAGTTCTTGTTGTATATAGTTAAAATTATTGGCTTGGTCTTCAAGTTTTTGCCCAATTAAAGGTTTTCTTCGTCATCAAATTTTGTGTTATTTACTACTCTATTTATTATTGTGACAATTCAACATAGGATAAAATTGACTTAATTGACTATACATATAGAACAATTAAAAAGTGACTTGTTGCTTTTAATTGATTATTTTATTAGGAGATTTAAGATCGAACTAGTAACTTTCAAGTGGTATCAGATCCCACATTCGTTTCATGACCCTAGTTTTCTTGATGAGTAGTTCTCCGTCTATTCTTCCATATTTTGATGGCAATAACTATCTCTATTAAAAAGTTAGAACGAGGCCTTCCTGAAATCTATGGATGAGCGTATTTGGTTGAGCGTGGTAAATGGTTGGATCGCCCCATCTACCATAGTTGCAGGTGTTGTTACCCCTACTGATATTTCACCCAAGTCTAAAAAAGATTTAGATGAGTGTAATTGGAATAGGCAAGGGCTCCATGCTCTATTTATGGCTATATCACCTGGAGAATTCAGGCATGTTTCTATTTGTGAGGTTGCTAAAGAGGTTTCACATATTTTACAGACCACACATGAGAGAATTCAGGCTGTTAAGAAATTTAAGTTACAAATATTGATCACTAGGTTTGAAGAGATTAGGATGAAGGATGATGAGACCTTCGATGGCTTATATGCGAGCTTGAATGACGTATTTGATTTTAACTTTAACTTAGGGGAGAGAGTTCTCGAGCCTAAAATTGTCAGAAAAATCCTGAGATCCTTACCTGAGAGATTTAGGCCTAAGTTATGGCTATCGAGGAAAGCAATGATATATATGCTATTAAGATTGAAGAATTGGTTGGATCTCTCTAAACTTGTGAACTCACCATATCTCAACCTAAAAAGAACAAGTCTATAGCCTTGAACACTGTTAGGGAAGAAGAGTATGATTCTTCTGATTTAGAATCACTTAATGATGAGGAAATAGACTAATTTGCTTAGAATTTTCAAAAAATATTTAGAAATAAGAGGACTAAAAGGAGGCATAGAAGTGATTTCAGTGAGTCTAGAAGGAGATCTAATCTGTGAGATGTCATAAGTGGCAAGTTTTGATCACTATAGAAGTGAGTGTCCTAATGGTAAGCGAAATTAAGGTAAAGCGATGAATGCAACTCTCACTGATAACGAGTCTAGCTCAGATAATCAAAGCTAGATGTCCATTCATGAGGAGAGTGAGAAGTTTATGGCCTTCACTGCTAGGATTAAAAGTCAATTTGATAAGGACAGTAAGAAGGTTGAGGAAGTAGATAGTGGTAAGCAATCTGAGAGAAGATTTTGAATACGAGGAAGAGATTCATGGGGCTTATCAAAGATTACTTGAAGAGAGTTTTAAGATTAAAAAGGTGAATAAAGTTGTGATTAAGAATGTCAATGAACTCGAGCTAGTTAGAGAGAAACTTGTAGCTGACCTTCAGGAGTCTACCTTGTGCCTTAATAAACTAGATATCGTGAATCAGTTTCTAGAGTCTAAGATTAAGGATCTTATAGGTGAACTTGAGAAGTCATCTAAGAGAGTTAGTGAGATGGCCATTGAGAATGAAAAATTAGAAATCCAGGTTAAGAACCTTCTGAGAGAACTTGAATATTCCAAGTCTTAATTTCTTGCTTTTTCTAGTATATCTCAAAAATTAGATAGTCTTTTAGAGTTGAACAAGCTCACTGAGAATATGGGAGGTCTAGTATACAAGCAGACTGATCATAATAAGGCTAGCACTTCCAAAACCATTTTTATCTCTGACACCAACCAGCCTATATATGTTCCGAATCATCAACTCAAGAACAAGGGCATTGTAGGACAGATGTTTACTAGATAGTATAGGACCTACCAACTTAGGAATAGATATCAGCGACCACATACCTTTGGACCTAGGTTTATCCCTGTTTGTTTCAATTATGGTGAGTTAGGGCATATAATGTTTGGTGTCATAAATTCCTGAAAAGAAATAAAAATAAAAATCTCATTAGAATTAAAAATTGATCACGGTGCTCTTAAAGGTAAGAACATTTGTATACCTAACTGATTAGGTGTTTTTAATGCATACTTATACTTATTAATTGTGATTCATTCATGATTGCATGCATATTATTTTATTTTTTATTTTTATGTTTTTTCTTTTTAGGTAGTTTGATTTTGTTAAAATAAAAATTGAAAAATAAGAAAGGGAATTTTTTTTTTTTTTTTTCACTATAGCATGATGTATGATTTACTTGAACATGTGTGTTGTGACAAAGTATGCGTTTAATTAATATATTGTAATATATTTTTTATTACTTTGTTTAGGTTTTGTAGAGTACTTAGTATAGGTTTTGTCGTGTACCATCTACACTACATATACTATAATCTTATGAGTAAGTTTTGACGGCGTGTGTGAGATTTGGGGATAGCAATTATCTGTTGATAAGATGACCTTGAACACGGATTGACTTTAATTTAGTAGACCTAAGCTCTAGTATATCTCCTTAAATAAAAATAATTGTTTCATCTTATACTTTTCTTCGAAACCTATTTGACTCAAGTAATTAAATTAGAGGGATTTCTCGTAACCTGATGCCCTATGACCAACTGACTTGGAGTTATCGATCCAAATCTTGTTACATGGGTCATCTTAGTCACTTAATGAAGAAGAGTCTGTACATAAGATGTGAAAAACTAAAAAGAAAAATAAAAAGTTTAAAAAGAAAAATATAAATTGTGCAAATACACACACACACACACACACACACACACACACAAGAAAAATGAGCTTTATTTTTAGGTCCTAATATGCATTATTAGTTTGAATTTTATTAGTTGAATAAAATTATTTAACATTGATGTTTAACATGTATTTTCTCACAAATTTAAGGTTTGGAGTTTCGATGACAAGGAATAAGTGACGTTTTACACACGAGTCACTTATACAATTTACTCCATTTAAACTTGAACTAAGTGTGTGAGAAAGTTTACTAATAATTGATTATACTCGTGCCTATTATCAACTGTATCTTTAAGTTATAATATACTGTTGTTATAGTTCTCTTCGTCATTTGTGACAAAAAAGGAGGAGAGTTGCATTTTAATATAGTAATTTAATTTTAGTCATGGAATGTTGCATTTTAATTTTTATTTAGGGAAAGTTTGCAGTAAGGGGGAGATAATATTATTTCATGATAGTGATGAAAGTTTTTCTTTATTGAATGCTTAGCTTTTTTGAATATTGATATTTTGTGATATTAATGTTTTAGATGACGTTTTGATTAACAATAGTATTACTTCTCAATCTAGTTAGCATATTTATGAGTCTTTTTCAATTATTATATTTCATGTATCACGTGCTTTTACACTTGATATTTGAGTTGTTGATTTCAGGAAACATGTTTAACAAAGAATGCAAGATACGAATATTCAGTTTCGGTTTGGGTAGATTAGTTTATTTTTACATCATTGACTTGTATTTATAGTTTTGTTACAGAATGTCAAATGGGAAGATTGTTATGATTTATGCTGTATTGGCAATTGTTTAGATAAAATGATTATTATGAAAGAGTTGTAGAAGTTAATGAGTCATTTGGAGGGTTGTATAGATGAATTAGGAGTCTTGGGTTCGAGTATGGAACAAGAAGAAAGAGTCGCTGAATTTGCGCTAGCATGTTGCCTAACTGATGCTCGAGCTAAAAAAATAGAATCATTGTCGCTTGCCTCTCACTCGAGCGATACACCTTTCATTCGTTTGGCACTCGAACGACGATATTTTTCGATAAACCCTAGTTTGCCTTTTTCAAGAGTTCTATTTATTCTATATTACCTAAATACCTCTTATTATAAATAATCAATGCTCATTACAGTTTTGGTGGGTGATTGATCATTATTTTACGTTCTCATTACATCATTCCAAGAACAAATCCAAATATTGAGATTAAACATTTGATTCTTAAGATCAATCAACCACATGTTGTAAAAAACATCAAATTCATATAATCCAAAACACCCCACCAGGAATGTATTTTTTCAATAGCTTTAAGAGGTTGTTCAAGATTGAGGGAGGTTGAACTGCAAGCACACGAAGAATACAAGAATAAGGTATCCTTGTTGATCCATAGAAAATAGACAATTTCAGAAGATCGGGAGTAGGTGTGAGTGAAGCACATTCCAATGGGTCTTGGAGATTGCAGGAATTAGATTATCGAGTCTAGTGGATTTTCTATGCTGGATCATTCTATAAGTTCTTATTGTCTATAGTGGAAGTTACTAGCTTAGTCCCAGAGTTTTTACCCAATTAAGAGTTTTTTTCGTCATCAAATCTTGTGTTATTTACTGTTCTATTTATTATGGTGGCAATTCAACTAGGATAAAATTGACTTGATTGACTAAACATATAAAACAATTAAAAAGTGATTGTTTCTTTTAATTGATCATTTTAATTCCGCGTTATTCATCTATTATGTGATTTTCAGGTCGAACTAGTAACTTCACCAAATGTTTTCCTATTTTTTAACCACGCATTCTCTTAAAAATCACTATTGTCTTTTGGAAATAATGAACACCAAACATTGCCTTATTATACCCGCTTGTGGAATTTCTTCGTTGACTAAATAGTGTATAGTTTTGGAGGAAGCTCAATCCAACTCCCAGAACAATAAAATTACAAAGAAACATAAAATCAAAGACGAGACCTAAATTTTGCATCTTCAAATCCTGTTTCATATCACCATGCGCCTGAGATTGACAGGCTCATGGTAACCATCTTAGCTAGACCATTTTTAAGGATCTTGTTAAGAGTACAATTCAATATCACTTAAATATAAAAACATGATTATGAAAATAAAATTCAATGTCTCGACATTGAAAGTAAATCAACGTTCGTTATATATAAACTATTAGGATTTGATCTCGACATGATTTTAGAGTATGAAAAGCTCAAATAAAACAAACGGTTGAATTTTTAATTGTTATTCTTAAATAAGTCACTGACTTGGAGGATCGTATTATTAAGGGTAAAGATACAATTTTTTATTTTAAAATAGAACTTTAAATCTCATTAACGTGCATGTTGGGGCAAAGTGTCTTGAGAATTCTAAATAGTATATTAATATTTAACATGGGGTTAAAATAAGTTTTTTAGTAGATTTTAATAAAGTTGATGGAAAATGTGGTTGAAAGTTGTGGATTTCATAAAATGTGTGGTTAAAATGAAATATTAACTTTGATTTAAATTAAAATCTGAATTTTAATTTAGTGGCTAAGTTTTCATGGCACATTCCCAAGATAGCAACCATCTGGTTTCATTATTTAAACAAAAATGAAGTGATAATGAAAAGTTCAATTAGCATCTAGCAGAAGGGTGGATTAGGTGGTGACTATTGCTTCTATATTATAATATCATACACAAAGTATATACACATATATTCACTCACGTATACTACACTCCATATTAGCCGTGTCACGAATCAAGCCACGAGCCGAAATTTGAAGTTCGGATTCGACTAGAACAGAAAAGATTCGAGTTTTTTTAGCTAGAGCCAAGCCGAATAAAAGCTCAGCCAAAAAATTGAGACTCGACTCGAGCTTTCGGCTCGAGCCTTAGTGGGCCGGCTCGTTATTTATTTATTTATTTTTGTGTCAAATTTAAATTTTTTTCTTAAAAAATTTAAAATTTGTGCAATTTATACGTACTACAAATAAAAGTTAAAACCCTCCTCATTTATCCGAGATTGGGACCGGCTACAATTATCGTAAGTGGAGTTAAAAATGTACACGAATAAAATATTTCGTGTACAATTTTTCTTGGAACAAAATAATTTAAAAATCACGTATTTTTTTGAAACTAATCAATTTAAAAATTTACAATATCTTATTATTAAATCTTCCAAATCAAGTAGAACATTTTGAGATGCATCATAGCCGGATATAGTACTCGAACTACTCTTAAACTTATTAATCTCATCACTAGTAAAATCTATTTGAAATTGAAACTAGAACTCAACTAAATATCTAAATTGAAGATTAGAGTAAAGAGAATGGAGTAAAGAAATTGAAGACTAGAATACTAAATATTGAGTAAAGAAATTGGAGATAGATTGAAGTATAAATGATATGAAGTTGTAAAAGCTTTTCGCGTATTTATAGCAAAAAAAATTTATCCATTTTAACTACATTTGAATTTTAAATTCAAATTTTGAGATTTTTCACAAACGTTAATTATACTCATAACTAGAGACAACTGCGTGCATGCAGTTGTTAAATTGTATGCATGTAACTAGTCAAGCTGCCTGCAACGTTGTAGGCAGTTGTATTTTATTTAATTTTTCCTCTTTGTGCTCTTTTCGATTTTTTTAATGGGCTCAGCTCGTACGAATCGAAAAACTGCCCGAGCCATGTGTGACCTATGGTTGACATCTCGTTTTGATTATCACAAACAAATCATATTTATTACTAAAAAATTGATTTTAAGTGGCCATATTAATTATTGTACAAGAATATATTTGATGGCACAAAGTTCGAGATCAAGAAAAGTGCACACAAACCCAAATGCGAACAAGCTCAATCGAGGCCTTAGAGAATGATGTTGAAAATTCTGCAAAAACTTGCTTACACGAAAATCGAGACACAAGTCTAATACTTGGCGATGCATCGTGATAAGCTCAAAGTTGTGAATTTACAAAATTCTTGATAGAAATGTTTCTACAAAGAAAAATATGTTTTTCAAAAGCAAAATCAAAACACATTTTTTTAAATATGACTAATACTTTGAAAAACAATTTTAAAAACGTCTCTCAAACTTCTACATTTGATACAAAATTAAAATGAAGACATTTCGGGTCAACTGGCTGTACCGAACATTCGGTAAAGCCAATTTTTGTCCAACGATCATTTTCCAACATTCCATTTTTCTGACAAAAAATAACATATATGTGACCATCCGGTATTTACCGAATGTCCGGTAAAGTGCATCCGGTAAAACAGATTTTTTTGACCGTTTGAGAGTTATAAGTACCTCACTATTCCTTCACTTGAATCAACAATTCTTGAGCATTAAAGTGAGGCTTTTATTGATCCCAACTACCTTATTTTCCATTCTAAAAGAGATCAAAAATATTAAATTGTTGAAAAACTTTTGAGTGACTAATTTGTGAAAAATCCTTTGTTTATCAAAAAGTTTTTCATTCAACACTTTGAGCTAAACTCATTGCCATTTATTGAAGTGTTTGTCTCTTCTCTTCTTGTTATCAATCTTGATTCTATCATTCATCAAGAAGAGAAGTTATCACTTGTATATTCATTTTGAATTGTGGGTCGTGTTGAGGTCCCGGAAAGCTCAACATTGTAAAAGGATCGGTGCTCCTTGAT
>CAIGRO010061333.1:0-22618 GCA_903798355.1 Fraxinus baroniana
ACCGCGCAAAAGGGCCAGGTCTGAGACGTACAAGAGACGTACAACAGATTTAGTTGAGGCGTAAGCCTCTCAAAATTAGCCTAAAAAATACCGTCTCGAGACATACAACATGAGCCTCACAGTGAGGATGGCCTCAAGAGGGTTTTTTCATACCATGCCTATGGGATCCAGATTGGTGATGGCTAGACTTTCTTCTTCTATTCTTCTATACTTTACTGCATTAGTTCATTACTTTTGCAGAACCCTGTTAAACTCTATTATTCTTACACTGCTTGATCAATGTCCTGGCTGATCCACAATCTAATTATCTCAAAATGTCCTAGCCCACCTTGAACAGTGATCTGGGAAATGTTAATATTATATAATACAGCCAGGCCATCTTTCACATTGCTTATTTAGTTCCAACAACCGTCCATCCATTTTCTATATACAATCCACTAAAACCTGATAATCATCTACCCATGTTAGTTGCAAAGCTGCAACTAGACCTACCAAATTTGTCTCCAACGTTTTCCTACACAAAATATTGGACTTGATTGTAGAGTAAGTATATTGGACATTATTTTAGTGAAGATTTATTATCTCTATCTTGTTCGAGGAAATTAGCTGAGCAAAGCACAAGATGCCACTATTCTTTTCACGGTTAGGTGAGAATCAACACACTTCTTTGTCATGTATAGAGAAAGACAATGACCATGTTTTAGTAGTGAACTATGTTGCATGGACACTTCAACTAGTGTGACTTGTCCATGTTTGACACGTGTCCAATACCGACATTCCTTGGAAGGTTTGCCATTATCATTTTTCTTTCATCATAAATATTATATATTTTTAACTCATAATTCTTATTAAATAACAAATATGTACTCATATTTAAAAGATTTCAAAAAAGAATTAATAAATAAGTATAATTTATACTTGTATAAATGAAAATTTATATTTTTAACTCAAAGTTATTATTAGATAACAAATAGATACTTATATTTAAAAGATTTTAACAAGAAAAATTAATAGCAAATAAAAAATTAAATTTATGCTATATGGATCATGACTCATAAACGTTTCTAACTTATAGTCGACATGCAATATATATAAAACTAGGCGAAACAGAAAGTTCAACATTTTAAAAGTGTTGTCTAGGTATTCATAAAAAAAAATTACACAAATGAAAATTTTACTAGAAAGTTAACATTTCAATCGCCGAACACTTGCCATCAACCTAACCCTTGTCATGCCTTCATTTAACCTATAAATTTTGTAGGAAACACTTAAATAAATGGTAAAAAAATACATATTTTCAGAAATGCAACTTTGGTTATTTTTTTCACCGTCAATTCTGCAAAACGAACCGGTAATCAATTAGTCCGTTTACTATCGTGTTTTAATAACCCCTTTCATGTGTCATAAATCATCTCTTCATCTCTTATTTGAAACACTAAAAGGTGCTTCCATTCTCTCATGAGTAACACAATAACACGTTAAATGCAAATCGAAAACAAATAATTTTTACTTCACTTACAAAAGTGCCAAAACACCCCTACCTTAAACACTTGGATGCCAAAACACCCCTACCTTAAACATTTGGAGTTTGAATATCCTCGTGCGCTCAATAAAATACAACGTTCTCTTGACTTCTTCTTTAGAAAATTTTTTAGATTCAAAGTGCAGTAGTCTATGGGAAGAAAAGCAAAATAATTGATGTGTGGGTATAATAGTTTGGGGAAGGAAATGGGGCCTGAGAGGTTATAGGGGATTATTGTTTTTCAAATGCAGAAATGATGATGATAATTGGTAGTAACCAAAATGGAATTTAAAACAATGGTAGTGGAATATTACTTAGGTGTATAAATGGTGGGTTTGGGTTAAAAAAAGTGTAGGCACCCTTTTCATATGAATGGAAGTTTTGTTTATAATTACCATAATGGCATTAAGTGATTTGGAGGTTATGGCATTTAGTAAATGATTCAAATGGTATGCTTAGTGGAGAAAAATGAAAAGTCAGCTCAAGGAATAAACAAATAAATTAAATGGGAATGCATTAGTGGAGGAAAATCGTGAGTGAGGGAGAGAAAAAAAATAATTATGATGGGATGAATATGGAGTTGTTTGGTGCTCTATATCCGATTTATCTAATTCTTAAAATTTAAGCACTAAACATGTATGCAACGATTATAATGTGTGTCATCAAAATAAAAATTTGCCGTTTACTAGAAATTCGACACCTTACAATTTTTTTTTTAAACAAGTGCGCGAAACTTTACTATCGTGACCAAAACTTTAGTTTGAATTCTTAGAAAGTGTCGTAGCGATGAAATAACATAATTCAAATTATTTTTCGATTTATACAAGAAAAATTATTTTAAAATGAAATACAAGATTTTATTTTATTTTGTTTTGTTTTCTCGATTGCTACATCACGTGTCTGCATGTGTGACTCATGTCGCATTGGTGCATCATAGGTAGTGGAGTTGTCAATTATGAACTGCTTGTTTATTTGCAGCTTTTAATGTTAGTATATACCATTTGAATGGATGTTTTTTCTAGGAGTAACTTAGTGTTTGAAGTGTTCCCTTTCTCAAATGTAATATCATAGACATTGATTAAGTGAACTACGCATTTCTCATCTCAAGTGAAATGATCAATTTATGTTTTCAAGCTTAATAATCATTTACACTACCGCATTTTACATTCAAGAGTTTATAAGCTGATGATTGATAAGGAGTGGATATATTATATCATTAAGTAACTGATCCTCCTTTTGGTTCTTTTCTTTTGTATAAACTAATTTTCCGTTTTTGTGCAGAGAAGTCAATTATTATAGGACAACTTGATCCCCATGGGGCAGAGAAAGATTTAGAAGAAAGACTCATGGCACAGGAAAATGTGAGTCAACTTTCTTTTTTTGTGTTAAATTGTTGATTTTTTGATGGAATAACAATCAAGAATTTTGAGCCTGAGTTCCGTTACCTAATTCTTTCTCCAACCTCTATTCATTATGATAATTACTCTTAAATCTTTAACAATTCCTCCCTTCTATTTTGGGTGATGGTAATGGCACAATCTGTAGATGTTTATTGGTTAAAGTTTGACTACTTTCGTATTTGATTATAAATACGTCCTCTTATCTGACTTTGTGTATGTGGGCGCAAACTGGGCATCACTTCATTCAAGTCTTTCAATATTTTGAAAATGTTTGTTATCAATTTTCTGACTATCAGTAAATGAAGGACAGAAATTTTGCGTCTACTATATCTTTCTTTCGTTTTTTTTCCCCCATTGTAGTGCTTGCTTGGCTAAGCTTTTATGTGCTTATATGTAGTGAGTCCCAAGGAATACGTGGTTAAAAAGTATGTAAAAATTGTGTATTCTGTGGAATGTGTGGGTAAAAATAGAGTAGACCAGCTTATGAGCAATTATAAGCTTTGGCAAACACACTTATAGAAACATGGGGAAACTACACTACCTCTGTTCATCCATTGACTTGACATTTCTTTCCTAATTTTTTGTAGATCGTGTCATCTTCCCTTTTCCATTGGAAGGATGTAGCAATGTTTTAAAAAAATTGTTGGAAATATTTACTCTTTCGATGATATTATATAGAACTTGCTTGCATAGTTGGTTTGGGGGTCACTCTTACAGTGAAGTCAAAACTGTCATATAATTGTTTCCTAAGGTTAGAGATTTGGCAAATTGGAATAGAAAAGTATCCCCCTTTATGGTGTGGGGGATGAATGGGGTCAGAAGATGGGGCCGATATTTCCCATTAGATTATTTTGTTCCCCCAATCCTTGAATTGGATCATATAATATTATTTTTCCCTTTCTGGTTTGCTGAATGACTGAAACGATGGGCTAGGGAGGGATAAGTTGCTGCTATATGGTATAAGTGTCCCATTTTATCTCATTTTGTCCCCAACTATTGTTCTGTATGAAAATTTCATTGCGAAATTGCTTCTTGAGGTCATTGTGCCTTAATATTTTTAACCTTAATATGCATCATTCATCCTTCTTCAATATGTTACGACTATGTATCTGACACCTTTTTCTCAGAAGCACATGTTATATTCCCATTAAATTGTCTCTTTGTGTTAGATTTTTACAATTGGTTGACGATGTGAAGTGTACATTTTCATAAACTTCGGAAAAGTGATGTTTCTTTGCAGTATCTTTTCTTGTTCTGGTATGGAAACTGCTGAATTGTTATCAATATCTGTCATATTCTACATTTTTGTTGTCATCTAGGAATTGGTCATGAATCCAAAGTCATTAATCAACTTGTAACTCAAGAAAGTATTGTATTATTATCAAAGCGAGACCAATGAATTGCTGCTTCTGATGATTTCACTTGTTTCTTATTTCAGAGGCAGAAGAGCAAGAAAGAGGTGATGGAAGAGATTATTTTAAAGAGCAAATTTTTCAAGGTAGTGATTGTTGATATGTTTATGTCATTCATTCTATTATTTGCCTTGGTCTTCTAGTTTAATTATTGTCTCCCTGTCTTGTTCCTGATTTTCCATAGGCTCAAAAAGCGAAGGATAAAGAAGAAAATGAACAGTTCATTGAACAATTGGACAAAGATTTTGCATCTTTAGTTCAATCTGAGGCATTGTTATCAATGACACAACCCAACAAAATGAAAGCTTTGAAAGCTCTTGTAAACAAGAATATCTCAATTGATCACACTGAGAATGAAGGAAGCAATGCTGCCCAGGAAAAATTTTCCTCTCAACAGGTAAACTTGGTTTCCGCGAACTTTCAATGACCTGCTAGCATTGTCGGGCATCTTGAAACTTTTTCTTATAATATTTGCTTGTCTTGATTTGACGTTTTCCTTCCATTGTAATCTATACTCATTTTTAGTAAATTCAGTATTTTACATCTACCATATGATATTTGATGTCATTTTAAAATTCTTTTTGTATTTTGTTTCCCTTTCATAATATGTTAACGGACCCTGGCAGGAAAAGCCTGATTCTTATGACAAACTTGTCGGTGAGATGGCAATGGATATGCGTGCTCGGCCTTCAGACCGTACAAAGACACCTGAAGAGGTTGCTCAAGAGGAGAAAGAGCGCTTAGAGCGGTTGGAGGTACGTGTGATACATTCATTTTTGTTGTGGGGTTATGTTTGCCGATAGATCGAGCATTATATATTCACAATTTTAACATAATCAACTTGATACAAAAATCCCAAACTTTTCTATCTGCAGTATCCGATTTAAGATGGCAATCTTCCTGTACTTAGTACATCAAATACCCCCACCCCTTGTAACCTCATTCCTTTTCTCTTGGCTTTTGCTTTTGCTACTCAGTGATGCCATGGTCATTAGGGGAGTTATGAATAGGTGTATTAACAGTGATGATGGTCATGACTTTGACCGGTCGCGCATAAATTCTTCAATGATTATATAACTGAACCCATCAGCAAGGTAGCATATAAGTATTATTAATTCTTGATTTATCAGTTTTATAAGTGGTGACTCCTTTTAAAAAAAAGAAAATGAAAATCACTAAGTAAACATAGCTAATTGTAGTTTTGAAGCCTGAAAAAGAATGTACTTAAGGGACAAAATAAAAAGATATCTAGAGTAACTTGTCCTTTTTGTAACCAATTTCAGGAAGAACGTCAAAAGAGGATTGCTGCTGGTGATGACTCCAGTGATGAAGATATTGATGCTTCTGAAGATAAGGAAGTTTCCACTAAGCAGCGGAGATCTATATCTGGAGATGATCTTGGTGATTCCTTCTCTCATGATGCAGTGCCAAGAACTAAATTGGGCTTGATTGCTGAGATCTTGAGAAGCGAGAATGAAAATGATCTTGAGAGTGATGATGATGATGGTGATGATTCAGAAGATGATGAGGACAATGATGAAGACGAAGGATCTGATGAGGTTGGTGATGATGATGACAAGAATCAATCTCTCAAGGACTGGGAGCAAAGTGATGATGACAATGTTGACAATCATTCAGAGGATGAAGGTGGTGATATTGATAATGAAGATGAAAAAGCTGATGATGATATCGGCATGTATGTGGAGATGACAAACGATAAGAAGTCATCAGGAAGTAAGGGAAAACAAAAGGATAGTTTGGATGCTGGCAAAGTGAAAGAAAATATAAAAAGGGATTTACTTGAGCAACGGGAACTTCCCTATACAATTGAAGCTCCTAAAACCTTTGATGAATTTAATGCACTATTGGAGAATCGTTCTGATGATCAAATTATTGAAGCTATCAGGCGAATCCGTACATTTAATGCAATTTCTGTTGCCGCAGAGAACCGGAAGAAAATGCAGGCAGGGAACATTGCTGCATTTGTTTATTTTGAGTAACTTAATGTTTCTATATATCCATTTCATGTCCACTTTTTTTACAAGGATAAAACTTTTCACAAAGTGGAGTGGCATTATTTTCTGTTACAATGGGAATAGGCAATAATTATCTGTTATTTCTATATTTAGTATGATCTATTTGTTGAGAGGAAAAGTTTAAATTAAATTGTCTCTTAGTGTAGTATGTCTGGTCATTTGCTGCCTCTTACAGTAGAAAGCAACAATGCAGTAAACTTGAAATTGCAAAAATTAGCATGTATCTTGCATTTGCATCAATATTTGATAGACTTAAAATTCCTTTCAGGTATTTTATGGTGTGTTATTGCAATATTTTGCTGTTTTGGCTAATAAAAAGCCACTGAATATCAAGCTACTGAATTTGCTCGTCAAACCACTGCTGGAAATGAGTTCCGAGATCCCATACTTTGCAGCGATATGTGCTCGTCAAAGGTTGCTTCACATTCGGACCCAGTTTTGTGAGGATGTAAAGAATACAGGTTAGCTAGTATGAATGGAACACTCTGGATTTTTCCAATTTTCACTCTTTCTGAAATCTTTCTGCTAAAATATTGTTTCCATTTGTTCTTGTTGGATCTGTTCTTGACCTCTTCCTTCATGACAGGGAGAAGCAGTTGGCCTTCCATGAAGACTCTATTTCTTTTGAGGCTGTGGTCCATGATTTTTCCATGCTCTGATTTTCGTCATGTGGTCATGACACCTGCTATCTTGTTGATGTGTGAATACCTTATGCGGTGTCCTATAATATCTGGCTGGGATATTATAATTGGTTCCTTCTTGTGCTCTATGGTGCTCTCTGTAAGTTTATTCAGCCTTAATTAATTTTTTCTGTAATATATGTGTGTATTTTTTTATTTTTTTTTTGTGCGCGCTCTTTTAGATCAGATATTCAGTATAATAATTAAGAACTTGATGATGCATTGTCTTCCTAAGTTTTGTTACCAGAGCTCTGTGTTCCCTTTAGGCTTTCTTTGTTTCGCTTAAAAAAACATAAGCTGGTAATAATTTAGGTTCTGATGTTTGAGTTAAATCATAGAACTGCTATTTAAGTAGAATTGAGTTGCACCTTGTTTGTGCATAAATCATTTTGCAAGTGCACAACATTGACAGTTTGTCCATGAAATGATCGGATTAGTAGATACAGAAGCCAGTTGTTCCTTTGACTGTTTGATTTTTTATGGATCATGTCTGCTTGAGACACAAAGTCAATTGCTTTTTCATTTTCTTGTTACTCACCCTTAGTTTTGCATGAACTATGTTTTCATTTTTTAAAGTGAGATTTGAAATTCCTTGTGGAATTGTGGTTGATTAATGATCCAATTCTTATTAGATCACATGTGCACTAAGGATTTCTCTTTGGCGAGTTATGACATCGTGATGGTGAAAACTTGATAGTAAATAGGCACATTGAAAACATACAAGGTCTCGGGAATGTGTTATACCATTAATGGCTTCTCATCTATAATTTTCAGTTTTGTGTATTTAATGATATAAGCTTTATCTGTATGTGTTTATTGAATTTATTATAATTTATTATTTATTTATTTTTAATTTTTAATTTTTCTGTTTTGTGTTGTCTTGGGATATAATATCTTTAGCATGAACAGGTGTTATGAGATGTACGTTAACCATTGCAGTTTCAATAATATCTGTTAACCTTTTTGTTCCAATCTTTTTCGAGATTCTGGGTAACAAGTTGCAAAAATGTTTCTGCAGATCAGTAGACAATCTCAAAAGTTTTGTCCCGAGGCAATAATGTTCATACAAACTTTACTAATGGCAGCTATTGATAAAAAACAAGGATCTTCTGAAGATTCTAAGGTTTGTTTCCATTATTTCACTTACACTTACATATTTCAGAAGCTCTATTCATGGCAGTTTCTTGCAGGCTTTTGCTTAAAGCACCCACTTCTTTCTTATTTGCAAAGAGAAGTATTTAATTAATATTTTTATTGTTATGCAGCTATATCGTCTTATGGAAATGAAAGCACTCAGGCCACTTCTCTGCTTGCAAGGTCAAGTGGAAAAGATCAATTCACTAGATTTCCTAATGCTAGTGGACTTGCCAGATGACTCACCTCATTTCACCTCAGATATTTTCAGGTTTACTTAGGCTATTTATTTGTGTACTTTATAATGCAGATTGTTTTCTGGCACGTGTTGGATTCTGAGTGTTAAGCTTTCACTTGCAGGGCCAGCGTGCTTTTTGCTAATATTGAAACACTGAAAGGATTTGTGAAAAGTTATGAAGGATTTAAATCGTTTCCGGAGATATTTTTGCCAATTTCCAAATTACTTGGTGAATTGGTGAAACAAGATTACATACCAGATGCATTACAGGTCCAAATCGTAGACGTTACCCAACTTATTGGAAAGAAAGCATGTGAATACCACTTGCTGCGCCAACCACTGCGAATGCGAAAGCCAAAGATTATTAAAACTGAGATTCCTAAGTTTGAAGAGAAGTAATCACCCCCATCGACTGCATTTTTGCTCAATTACATCAAATTCTGCCACTTAATTTCATTTGCTGACTTTATTTTTTCATGATAAATTATTAAATGCAGCTTTGTGAAGGGAAGAGATTATGATCCAGATCGTGAGCGAGCTCAAAGGAAAAAATTAAAGAAACTTTTAAGACAGGAAGCTAAAGGTGCCGCCCGTGAATTGCGGAAAGATAATTACTTCTTGTTGGAGGTTAAGGAAAGGGACAAGGCACAACTGGCAGAAGAAAGAGCTGAAAAATATGGACAAGCTAAAGCTTTTCTCCAAGAACAAGAGCATGCATTTAAATCGGGACAATTGGGAAGAAGCAAGAAGAGGAGGAGATGAAGTCTATATTTTGCAGTTTGTGTTCATTTCTTTGTGGTAAGTTATTAATTCATTTGATTATAGTTATTCTTCCCTATGAAAAAATTGATTGTTGAAACCATGAAAGAAAAAAAAGCCTTATATAGATTTCCTATTCACCACTCTGACGATCCATGTCATTGTGTTTTTGCTGGGATTTGAGTGCCCAGCTTGCCATTCATTGGGCGCAAGCAAGCTCAGTTCATGTTTGTATATTGAACTGAGGCAATGGGCATCAATTCTTGATCGAGCAAAGTTAAGTTCTGAAATGTGAATATCATCTATAAATATGAAGTGCTTCATTTTACTGTGTAATTTATCATTTTCATTGGGATTACTTGTGCCTGGTTCCCAAAACAGGGTGCAAATTATTAATCTAAGATTCTAGGTTGAAATTATACTTAGATGATTTTTCAATTGATTTTTCCGGGCATCTCCGGGCTTACAGAATTAATGTTACAATTGGTCTAATGACCCAAAACAATGATTGAAGTCAATTAAACATAACAACTTCGTCTACGCATTTAAACTATCTAATGTCTTTGAACTAATCCATCATTCGCATGAATTGAATCATGTTAGGCAGCTTGCATTTTGGCAGGAAGAATTGCCAAAACACGGGTGCCCAATACTGCTTAAAGCAGTGGATATTGCTGGGATACGATAGTGTAAATTCCATTTCCCAATCAAGTAAAACACCAGCTGGCCATGATCTTGAATCTTCAATGTCAAAACAGTGCTGCTGACCGGATTCCTTGCTTGCTCCTTGCTTTGCCCAGATTCAAAGTTCTTCCTATCTGGGATCAAACACGTGCAGCCATATACATCCTACTTCATGTTAGCCAAACAAAGTAAAATGCAATGACCAATGCAAAATAAAAGTTGTAAGTGGCCTGAAGTAGCTGGAATAGGTAGTTGGAAAATTTGAACTTCAAGTAGAAGGGTTGAATTTGAATTTTCCAGAACTTTGCCCAATAGGGTTGAATAAGTATTGGCTTGTGAGGCGTATGCTCCTTAATTTTCAACAATTATATACTTTGCTATAGAAGAATAGCCCATTGTCCCACTAAATCATTAAAAAAAAAAAAAAATTATCGTACTCACTTTGAGAATGACCCACTGTCCGATCAACTAAAGTAACTCTCTTTTTTTGGTTAGTTTGTAGAATTTATTTGGTTTGTTTGCCCACTTTTAATTGTTCTATTATGAATTTTGAAGATAATTTATGATTTATTATGCGCTTATTTATCATTTAAATAATTTTGACATTTTATTTTAAGATGAGGCTTACGAAGGAAGCACTTCATTATTCGATTACGCATTTTTAAACATTGCTAGTTTATGAAAATATGTGGCTAGTCTTTAAAGTTTGAAAACATAACACGGGCACTAAGTAGTAGGGTCATTGAGTTTTGCCGTTTCCATTTATTTTAAACTAAGACCAGAGCAGTGGAGTGGAGTGGAGTCAAGCAAAGAGGATTTGTTTAGAAGATGAAAAGAAGAGAATTTATAGTTAGAAAAGGAACTGATCACTTTTTTCCTTGGCCTACTCCATTATAGTTGGAAAAGATAGTGGGCCACCATAGAGAAAACTTTGGATGTGTCAGTTCACTTGACTACTGCATCAAATTCTCTTCTCCTGAAGAATCTCCTTTGTGTGTGTGTGTGTGTGTGTGTGTGTGTGTGTGAGAGAGAGAGAGAGAGAGAGAGAGAGAGAGAGAGTTATAAATTATGTGCAGGAGAAGTTAAAAGAAACTTGGAGCTGAAAGCATGATGAAAGACATGCAGATGCAGGTGAAATTGAAGAGGGTGGGAGCAGTTTACGCATTGAAAAGTTTCCTAGAAAAGTTGGACAAAACTGGCAATCCCTACAAAGTATGAACTATTTCCAGCAGAAATTTAGTTGGGACTTGAAAAAATATTTCAGATGAGTTGAATATAGAGCGTGGTGGCATTAACGTTGATCATTTACACTCGGAGTTTATTGCTATTTTCATCATCGGACTGTTGTTCCTGCTTGTGTGTTTCTTCTGCTGCAAGATCTGCAGGAAGAAAGCAGCAGCTAAGACTGAAAGCTCCGGGAAGGAAAAATGGTGATAGGATGTTAAGGTCTAAATTTGAAAGCAATCCCAAATCATATTTCCTGGATCTACGTGGTAAGAAGAATTGACTGCTAAATTACTGCATAACTCCTACGTTCAAAGTTGACTATACTCAGCCGAAGTGTTGAGTTTATGTAATTTGAGATAGATGCTTGTAACTATCAGTCACTTTCCTGCTCGGCGAATGTATTAATAGGCAGTACAGTATCATATATTTGGTTTGTTTTCATTGCATTTGGAGTTCTTGGTTTTAAAGATGATGTTGAGAAATTAATGGATTTGATTATAAGATCATCACATCAGTGTTTAGAACTTCGAATTTATGAATATTCATTATATGATTTATAATTTATGAAAGATACAAAATTAAGGACCTTATAAAAAAATATACAAAATGAACAAGGTTTAAGCGAACAACTTCGTAAAAGTAACACCTAAAACCAAAGGCCTGTGCTGGCTGCTAGTGGCCGGTTCACAGATTGGCCCGGCGAGCCAAAACAATAAAGGGTGTATTTGATGAATATTGTTGAGGAAATAATGTATTTTAAATAGTGATATGATGAAAAATATATTATTAAAAAGTAAGGAAAAGTTATTGATGTGATTAAAAATATTATTTTATTGAAGAATATGTGGTTGAAAATGAGTTTTCAAATAATGTATTTTGAAAGAGTGTGTAGTGTTTACTAAACGGGGGCTAAATAATAATAATAGAATAAAAAAAATCATTATTCAAAATTTTAATTTTTCAGAATAATGACGATCAAACGGGTTAGATAAACTCTTTTCATTAAATTACAAAAGGGGATTGTATACATCAGGCAGAATTTTAAGCTTTTAGAAAGAGATTTCAAGCAACGATTACACAAAATAGAAAGAGATCCTGTTCCATAACAAAGACATGACAAAGAGTAGAAATTTTAAGACATAACACAATTAATGGTTTTTCTTGGCAAATACATTACACATTTTAAGACATAACAAAGTAGAAATGGGTAGTGTGTACCATAAAGAACTAAGGAAAAACATTTGTGCAAACTCTATTAAAAATACTCATCACCAAAGCAACGCAGAGGCTAATAGTTTCTTAAGAATAACTTTCCTAAAGATTACATGTTCAAGCTCAGTTACTAGAATGCATGTTTGTTACAGTAAAATTTTACTTATAGTCAACTTACAAGCACAAGGAACGAGTAAATTGCAAGAGAGTTTATTTTTTGAGCAAACCTTGAGTGGGCCATCGTTGATGCCTCTCCTTTTACTGGATAAGAAACTTCCTCTAGGAGGAGGTAATGGGGAAGCAGCTGGTTCAACCAAACGTTGCATACAACTTATGGGAAGTAGTTTACCCAGTGATCATCGTTCCAGCCCCTTTATCAGTTAGAATCTCGAGAAGTAGCGAATGCTCCAGCCGCCCATCAATTATACTAGCTGTCCGAACACCTTGGGCCAGAGACCTTACGCAGCAGTTCACCTTGGGGATCATCCCACCTGCAATCTTCCCATCCTCCATCATCATCTTCACCCTCTTGATATCAATCTCCTTCACCAAGCTCCCTGGATCATCACGGTCCTCCAATATCCCCGCCACATCAGTCAACAGAATCAACTTCTCCGCACTCAAAGCCGCAGCAAGCTCACCAGCAGCCGTGTCTGCATTAATATTATATGACTGTCCTGTTGCATCAGCCGCTACAGAGGCAATCACTGGGATATGGTTATTATCCACAAGTGGCAGGATTATAGAGGGGTCAACACTGGCAATGTCCCCAACAAACCCAAGCTTTGCAGCATTGGGAGAGGGCCGAGCTGTCAAAATCCGACCATCGATCCCAGATAAGCCAACTGCAGTGGCACCAGCTTTGTTGATCAAAGCAACAAGATGTTTATTCACTTTGCCAACCAACACCATCGACACAATTTCCATGGTGGAGGCATCGGTGACTCTAAGGCCATTAAGAAAATTGGGCTTGATGCTGAGCTTTCCCAGCCATTGGTTGATCTCGGGCCCACCACCGTGCACAAAGACAATGCGGAGGCCAACACATGAGAGGAGGACAATGTCCGCAATTACAGAAGCCTGGAGTGCCTCGGACTTCATCGCAGCTCCTCCATATTTAACTACTATAGTCTTGCCACGGAATTTCTGAATAAAGGGTAATGCTTCGGATAAAATCTTGACCCGGGTTTGTGCAGTGGTCGACTGTGTACTCATTTCTGGCACAATTACTGATTGTGACGATGAACTGAGACATGTGATTTTGTGTTTTCCATTGCATTTTGAGACCGGAATGAAGTTCTTGAATGAGTGCGCAAAATCATCAGATATTTTTGAGGGTGGGGACAGAGGAGAAGTCAGAGGAAGGGTTTTGGTAGCCAACATTGTTTCTTGAAGGGTTAAAGGACCAACTGAAAAATTGAAAATTAACATTCTTTGTGCTTAGTATATTCAACTAAAATCAACCAAAATTCCAGGATCAAGAAATCAATCTAACTAAACAATAAGCAAATCAAACAAAACAAAATGATTTAATTCAAATGCTACGTTAATTGAAAAGAATAACTAAACAATTGACAAGTTCATATTCATTTCTACTCATACATATTAACACACACACACAATAGAGAGAGAAAGAGAGAGTACCGGAAGGGCGAACCCTGCAGTAGGGTTTTGTCTTCGAGATCAGATTCAACAGAACACTGTAACGGCTGAACTGCAGCTGATTTTACTTTAGGAAAAAATTACAATCAAGGTCCCTAATTTATTGAAAGTATTTCAACTCAGTCCAAGTTCTTTTATTTGTAGCAACTGGGCCTTCAAACTTTCAGTTTTGTCGCGTATAAGTCTTTGATATTTTGATTCGGCCCCCTCTAGAAAATCAAATTTCTGCGTAACATCAAAGCTGCCTCCATAAAAATAACTGAGAAATATATTATTATTATTATTGTTTGAAAAATTTAGAAAGATTAAAAATTATATGGATAATTTTAAAAAAAATTTGAAGGTGAATATCTTCCACTACTTCACGCTTGAACCACCTTTTGAATTAAATGACAACCATTTTTGACTTTTCCTCCACCTTTCCCTACTTTTTGAATTGTAGTATTAAATTTATTAAAGTATGAACCACGTTTGAATGTTGGTAAAGTTGGCAATAAGAGTTTATTTGCTAACAAACACATCTTGAAAAACAAATATTTTGCCTTTTGAACCTTGTATTCTCTCAATTTTTTAAGGAAATTGGATCCATATAGTCATTTTGAAGGATTCTTTTGAGTTTCTTCCTCAATTAATTCATCAATATTTTCTAATTTAGAGCACGTTTCTTCATTGCTTTGAGCATAATCTTCTGAATTTGATTGGGAAGAGTCATCTTGATCTTGATCAGAATTCGATTTCTTTGGAGAGGATTCAACAAATGCATTAATTGTTCGAAATAATTTGTAACTCTTCTAGAGTTTTACATTGACTGAACATTGATATTAATCTTGATTTATCAATAAGAAAATTCGCATCTTTTTCTTGAATTTTCTTTGATATTTTTGAAATGCCAATATTTCTTTATTTTGAATCCATGAATTTACAGCTTTGGGGCAACAGTTTGTCTCACGAAATTTAAAACACCATTAGACTTTGAATTTTCATATAATTCTTTTAATATTATAAATAGAACTTGAATCTTGAATAATATGGAAATTCTAACGGAATATCCATGATACTTTGAGATTGAGGGCAAATTAGAACAATAAATTTTCTTGATGTTTCAAAATTGTTTTTGCCTCTTGTTCGAATCGTTGATGGGTAAGACTAAGGGTGTGTTTCAGCCACATTAATTTGAAATAATGTATTTTGGAATAATAGATTGACGGAAAATGTGATTAAAAAAGAAGGAAAAATTATTGATTTGATGAAAAATATTATTTTATTGAAGAATGTGTGGTTGAAAATGAGTAAAAAAATGAGAATGAAAATTTTAATGTTTATCAAACAGGGGCTAAATAAAAATTTATCATCAATTTCAAAACATTCAAACCAAGTTTGAAACTATTTTGGAAGATTAGTCTGATGTGCTTGGTGAAAAAGGAATAAATCAGGAATGAGTCATTTAAATAGTAAAAAACATTGTACCAAGCATATTTGTAATCCAAATAATTGAAATGATATTCAAATGATTTGTCTTTTAAAAGACGCTTTCTTTTCTCATTCCAAGGTTGTTATCCCTAGTCTTCATATGACAATACCCTTTGGATACTACTTTTTGAAAAATCGATATTTTTTTGGCTTTTGAGGATTTGGAGTATGAGTTACAATAGCTGATCCAGTTTTAACAAGGATAGCTTCATAAAACTCTAGATTTTTTGATATTTGTAGGCATATATTGAAAATGAGGGGGGTAAAATGTCTTGAAGACATTCATTTAAAGATGAATATCTATTTATCCACGGATTTTCCATTTCAAGAACCAAAATATAAGCAGATTTGGTATAGTATTGAAAATATTTTTGGGGGTTGATTTCGGGTAATTTTCCTGAACTGGCTTGAACGACTTTTTTGAAATTTAAGGGCTTGGTTTGTCCATGAATATTTTTACTTTGAGATGGCTTTTTGAAAACAAGGGTTGAAAGTGTGGTATTGAGAGGATGAAGAATTGTTCTTCTTTTCTTGATGATAATCCTTGAATATGATCATCAATTGAGAATAAAGGAATTGAATTCTTTTTTCTATTTTGCTTCTTTTGAAATAATGATTCTGAAGAGGCCATCGAAACACTCTCAAATTCTCACAGTATTCACTCTATTTTCTGTAAGAATTCTCTTGTAAGGAAATCTGCAAGAAAGTTAGATTTTCGTTGTATATATAAAATTTTAAAATGAAAACATGAAAGTGCCATCTAGCAAAGATTTATTTGGAAACAAGATTTTTTTTTACATCTTCCTGTAAAACATCTTTGGATACTTTGCAATCTGTTTTCAAAACAAATTCTTTATTGATTAAATCATTTTGAAATTTTAAAATACATAAAACAATAGATAAAATTTCCTCTTTGATAGTAAAATAATTTCTTTGAGGGCAGGTCCAAAACCATAATGAAAACGAACAAGTTATTCTTGATTTAACCATTTTGAAATCTGCTTACACTCCACCATATCCTATATTTAACGCATCAGTTTCGACAATAATGGCGGCAATAGGGTCTAATATTGACAAACGAGGAATACTTTTGATAGCCTTTTTGACATTTTTTACAACAATAGTATGCTTATGACCTCATGGGTCCGTTCTTTTGTAATCTTTTGAAAAGAGGGGCACATGAGATTCTTATCTCTTTGATAAAATCTCATATATAATTGAAACAACTGATAAATCTTTGAAAACTATTTTTGTCTAAGATTTTATCCGAAAATTAGTAAAATCTAAACTTCTTTAAATTGGTGTAATAGTTCCTAAATGAATATTATGACCTAGGAATCTAATACTTGTTTGACATAAAATAATCTTTTTAGCGGAAACTGCTAAATCATTGCTTTTAATGACACGAATAAATGCATTCAAATGTTTGAAAATTTGTTTTAAACTTTCAGAAAATATTAAAACATCATCAATATAAACAATGACAAATTTGAATAAGGATTGAAAATATCATCATAATTTCTTGAAATTCTGAAGTAACATTTTTTAGACCGAATAACATAACATTCCGTTTATATTGGCCAAAAGGAACATTGAATGCAGTATTATAACGATCTTCTTCTTTAATTTGAATTCGCCAGAAGTTTGACTTCATATCAAATTTAAAAATAATAATTGCTTTGAATAACCTGTTTAATAGATCTTTCTTTCGAGGTAATGTAGCAATATGAAGACTCTAGTATGAAGTTTAAAACCTTTATTGATAATAATATCCATTTGACAATACCATTTTTTAAGTTGAGTTTGGCTAATAACATTAACATTTTCTTTTTCAGTTTGAAGAATAATTGAGTTTTTTATGTTTGAGAAGCGATATCTTCATCTTTAGAAGAATCAGCTTCATCTATAGTTTCATTCTTTTGTTTAACTTTTAAGAGAACTACTTCTATACAAATATCTTCATTTGTTTTTGAAGAGTAGAAATATGAGATTTCATAAGATTGAGTTCTGATTTTAAATCAAAATTAGAATATTTTGAAGATTCAACTTTAAACATATTCATAATATTTTAAATACTATAAGGTTTTGCTGAAGAGAATTGAACTTTTTCTTAAGTTGACGATCTTCAATTTTCTCAACTATATATTGAATAAGTTCTTCCTTTTTAGTAAGAGCATTTATAGTTTTACAATTACGAATTTCTTTACTTTGATTAGAAGAAGAGGACTCATTAGAATTAGTCTCAACATTAGAATCTTCTTGATATTTGATGGGTATTTTAACCCCTAAAAGATAAACTGATGAAAGTAAAATAAACAAGACGATGTAGAAAAAGTAAAGAATACAGCGAAATTGTTCACCCAGTTCAACATAAAGCTTAATCTAGGGGCTCAGGATTAGCCCAAACACTAAGCACACAAAAACTTTCCACGAGAGAGTACAGATAATGGGAGACTCAATCAGTCATCAATCTACAAAAGATCTCCTAAATCAGAAAACCTAACCAACGAAATCACAAACCTCACGAACAACTACAGACTCCAAATCAGCCTCTATTTCAGGCCTGATTTATTGCAGCACCATGAATCGTACATGATTCCACAACTAATATTGGCTAGAACCTCTAAGTATTACAGATCAAAACCAAAAAGAAGCTGAAGAACTTAGAGAGAGAAAAGCATAAACCCAAAAATAGAATGATCGAGAAACCTTCAAACCCAAGAGTCATAATAGTATGACTTAATCTTAGTCATTGATAAGATCCAACGGTCTATAACCCTCATGAAGAAGCACAATCCAAGTTAAAGAGTAAGAGCCAATCTGGGGTTGCCATGTGGCCTTTCAACCAAATTGGTTTAAGAGAGTTGGTAATGTGGGAAACACGTTTTCTCTACATTTTTCACCTTGTTTCTCACATACACCACTCCCCCTGGTTAGTTTGCTAATCATTCATCATCGCCCATGTACTTGAAAAAAATTACCCTTTATCAATATTCAGTAAAGATAATCAAGTTTTAAACTTGCCAACAGGTACAACTTTAGTCCCCATATTTGAGGGGTTTTTGTCTGTATGAATTTTAGTCAAGTTAACTTCACTTGCAACAATTTTTTCTCTAATAAAATGATACTTCACCTCAATATGTTTGGACCTTACATGATATACATGATTTTTGCTAAGTAAAAGAGCTCTATGACTATTAGTAAATATTGTAGGAGTAACATGCATGAAGTTTAGTTCACTTAAAATTCCTTTTAACCAGATGCACTCTTTAATAGACTCAGTTATAGCAACCTATTCAGTTTCAGTACTAGACAGAGTTACTATAGGCTGTAATTGTGATTTCCAAGTTATGTAATTATCATCAAGTGTCAAAAAATAAGATGTAGTAGATTTTCTATGGTCTTTATCACCAGCAAAATCTGCATATACATATCCTTTTTTATACACCAAACCAATATTAAATGTCCCATTAATATATCTCAACAACCACTTCAAACCTGACCAATATGATTTACCAGGATTAGACATAAGTCTGCTCAAGGAAACTAATTGCATAAGCTAAGTTTTGTCTTGTAGTAATCACGAAAAACATAACTGATCATATGACATTAGCATAAGGGATGTTTTCCATTTGTTTAATTTTCTCTTTAGTTTTAGGTGAATGTTCAGCAGACAGATTCATATGAGCAGCAAGAGAAACATTAATAGGTTTAGAATCTTTCATGCCAAATTTAGTTACTATCTTATTCAAGTAGGATTCTTGAGTGAGGGTCAACTTGCCCTCAGACCTATCCCTCTTAATAATCATCCCTAAAATCTTTTTGGCATTTCTTAAAGCCTTTATATCAAATTCTGATTTTAAAAGATTTTACAATCTCATGATTTCAGTCTTGCTAGGGCTAGAAATAAGTATATCATCAATATATAACAATAAGTACATATTGAGACCACTTTCAACATTGTTATACTACAAGAAAGCATCATAGTCACTTCTTTTAAAACCAGTTTTGATAATATATGAATCAAACCGTGTGTACCACTGTCTAGAACTTTGTTTAAGTCCATACAAAGATTTTTACAATTTACACACATAATTAGTTTTTTCCTTCACCTTAAATCCTTGAGGCCGAGCCATGTAAATCTCTTCTTCCAATTCACCATGTAGGAAGACTGTCTTAACGTCTAATTCTTCAAGTTCCCAATCAAAGTAAGTAACTAGTGCAAGAATCAGCCTAATGGTCTTATATTTTATCACAGGAGAAAATATTTCATTGTAATCAATTCCCTCTCTTTGAGTAAACCCCTTTGTAACAAGTCTGGCCTTGTACCTTAATGGATCAATCAAGTTATTACCCTCTAATTTGTAAATCCATTTGCATTGGACAATTCCGTGACTCTTGGATTTCACAACTACTTTCCAATTCTTATTTTCAATTAAAGACTGCATTTCTTCTTTCATTGCCCTTTCCCAGTTTCTAGATTTTGGCCCCCTTACTGCTTCTTCGTAAGAAGCAGGTTCACTATGTTCCATAGCCTCTCCAAAAATCAAGGCAAAATCAATAAGGTTCTGGGATTTATATCTAGGGTTAGGCTTCACCTGTCTTCTTTCCCTATTCTAACTAGTTGGTAGTCTTGAATGGAAGTGTCCAAAGTGGGTTCAACCTGATCTTGAGATTCAGGTTTAGGCTGAGGTTGTAATGGAAGTGTCCAAAGTGGGTTCAACCCGATCTTGAGATTCAGGTTTAGGTTTAGGCCGAGGTTGTAAATCTCCAACTTCACCTTCATCAGGTTGATGTTCATTTTCATCAGGTGTAGGATTATAGATTTCATTATTTTCAAATTGAGAGATTCTCAATTTTGTTAGCTTTAACTTATTATGAACCTTGTTATTTCCATATTCATTTGAAGCATCAGATTTGGGTTTTAAGTAAGGCATCTCTAATTCATTGAACATAACATTTCTGATGTTAATTATTTTAATGCCCTGTACCCCTAACACCCACAATCTATAACCTTTAACACCTTCAGGATATCCTAGCATGGAACATTTAGTGGCCCTAGGATCTAGTTTTCCTTCAGTTTGATGTGCATAAGTTGCAAATCCAAATACCTTGATGAATGACAGATCGAAGGTTTTCCAGTCCATAATTCCTGAGGAGTTTTAAAATCAACAGAACTAGAAAGGGATCTGTTTATCAAATAAGTAGATGTACTTAGAGCTTCAGCTTGGAAACCTTTAGCAAGCCCTGAACTGATCATCATGCATCTTACCTTATTCATTAAAGTTATGTTCATTCTTTTAGCTATCCCATTTTGTTGGGGTGTATGTTTAACAGTCCTATGTCTCATAATTTCTTTATGTTTATAGAAATTGTCAAATTCAGCATTACAGAACTCAAGACCATTGTCTGTTCTCAAAGTTTTAGCCCATTGTCTAATTGATTTTCAACCATCTTTAACCAGATCCAAAACTTTTGAAAAGTCTCTGATTTATTCTTCAAATGATACACCCAAACCTTTCTAGAATAGTCATCAACAATAGATAAAAAATATATATTACCACCAAAGGTGGGATGACTTTCAGGTCTCCATAAATTAGCATGTACATAGTCTGAAGGTCTCTTGGTGTTATGTATTCCTGTCTCAAAGCTCACTCTATGAGGTTTGCCTAACACGCAAGTTTCACAAAAGTCCAAGGTCTCAATTAAATCTTTCCCAAGTAACTTTTGGTCACTTAAAGATTTCAGCCCTTTATTCCCTATATGTCCCATCCTTTTATACCACAGTTCATTTTTTTTTTCAATAACATTGAGAAGATTAAAATCTAGACTTTTAATTGTATTACCATCAAGATAATACAATCTATTCATTTTAGGTCACTTCATAACACTCTGGGAACCTTTCATAATCTTCAAAACTTTGTTGTAAAATTTGAAGGTATGTCCCTCATCTTCAAGAATACCTAAAGAAATGAGGTTTCTTTTCAGATTTGGAACATATCTTACATTCATAATTGGCCCGATAGTGCCATCATACATTTTTATGGCAATATCACCAATTCCTACAACAGTTTGTGAGTTATTGTCCCCCATTTAGGTCTTCCTAGGTTCTATATCTTTATAGTTATAAAACCAAGATTTAATAGGACACATATGAAAGGTACATCCTGAGTCTAAGATCCAATCCTTATTAATCTCTCCATTGGTCATAGTCATGACTAGCAGGCTATCAATCTCAGATTCAATGGTGTTGCTATTTAACTTTCCATTATTCTGTTCATTTTGTTTCCTTTTCAACTCAAAACAGTCTCTCTTAAAGTGTCCCAATTTTTCACAATTGTAACACTTCTTACTGCTTTTGTCTCTAGATTTTGACCTCCATTTGGATTTGCCTTTTCCTTTCTTAATGTGAAAATTATTCTCTCTCTTTTCAGTCCTCCCTATAACAAACAAACTTTCTTCTCTATGATTAGTCTTGTTCTCCTTTCTGACTTCTAACTCTCTAGATTTTAAGGCATCAGTGACTATGTCGTGTGTCAGTTTATCTCTAAAGTATTTTATTGCGTTCCTGACGTCTTTATAACAGTCAGGTAAAGAATTCAATAAAATCACAACAAGATCTTCATCAGAAAACTTCTTATCATTATGTGCAAGACTTTTAACTATTATACTAAAATCACTCAAACTCACCTCCAAGTCTTTCCCACGGTCCATTCTAAAGCTAAATAGTTTTTCCTAAAGTTAAATTCTATTTGGCAAAGTCTTTGTTAAAAACATACTATCAAGAGCAGTCTATAGGTCTCTAGTAGTTTCGCCTCCCTCAGCTTGTCTCACAATATTATCAGACAAATGCAGGATTAAAGGAACTGCAAGCAATTTCATTCATCTCTTCAATTTCATTTGTCTTAGCTTTAAGATCATCAGAAAAAGTAACAGGATCATCAAGGGCCTTAGCAAATTGCAACCCTTTGTTGAACCAAAATGGCTCTCATTTTCTGTTTCCATATAGAGTGATCCCAATTTCCTTCGAATTGTGACAATTCAACCTTTGTACCTGATAAGTGTATTTTATACACTTATTCGAACTATAAAATATTGACATTTCATAATTATTTTAATTGAATTATAACCTAATTTATTATATAATGTGTTATTAATTGAAACTCAGTGAATGGAAGTGAA
>CAIGRO010061361.1:0-20340 GCA_903798355.1 Fraxinus baroniana
GGCCTAATGGGCCTCCGCCCCTGACTTGACTTGACCTTATGGATTGAGACGCAAGTATTGGAGAAGAATATGCAAACATTTTTCGCAAAACGTTATTTTGAGTGACGAGCTTTGAAAAATAAAGTACTACATCAATTTAAAAAAAAAAAAAAAAAACTAGGCTCATATTCAGTGACTTATTTTATCTAACAAACAATATAATTATATTTTCAAATCAAACCTATTTGGAAAACAATTCAAATCAAACAAATTGCGTTCAGTTTAGTTCAAAATCAAAATATTGATAGATCTATGTGACCCAAATCGATTATTTTGATTCGACTACATTATTATTATTTTTCGTTTATGAATAAAAATTAAGATTACTAGAGAGGACAGCTGGATTTATGATACATGCATTCATAATTAAAAAAAAATGATATTTATCAAATGTTGTGTTGTGTTTGGTACTAATAATTATAATTTAGAACAAGCTTGGCATTTACTCAATGAGTCAGATAGGGACACTTAAGTTTAGTTATAACTACTACTATTACATACACACATGCTGTCACAATTCAATTGATGCCAATCCCACCATACGTTTAAATCACATAATATTGCCTTAAGAAATAACGGATGAAATTAATTTCAAACGTGGTTGTCACTTGTCAATCTAATTTTCTATTTTCGTTGTCAACGTCCTCGAAAAAAAAATGCTTGGTATGGAGAAAGGTCATTCTCGCTTACGAATAACTATACGGCTCACTTAGAGCATCTTCAACGATGGTTTAAAATAATTTCAAAGTGATCGAAAATCTCTTCAATGAAGATGTGCAAATTAGAGGCAAAAGTGGATTTAGATATTTTCATTGGAGTAGAAATTGGATTTAGATTCACCAAGATGCAATTGAAGATGTAGAAATGATTTTGAAAATACCAATTTACACCCAATTTTACATCGCCACTGAAGATACTCATAGACATATAAGTTTCATGTGCTAGTGAAATTAATTAAGTAGAGTTCGAGTGTTATACGACAGAAAAGACGTCATGATGACGCACTATTTTAATTAGATTTTACTAGGATTGTCTTTAGTAATTTTTGAAGATTATTTAATTTAATATATAAACTATTTAATTAAAGTAAGGAAAATCTCGACATACTGGTACGATAGGATGATAGACCCCAATATTTTGGAAGTATAATTTCTATTCTTTCAAATTTGTAGCAAATTATTTCCGAACAAATGTATTTCCATCTAGTTTCATATTAAAAAATCACACGTTTGTTAAAAAGAAAAACTCATACTCGTAAGAATAAAAATGAAGAAATGCATAGCGAGTGGTCAAAAGAATGAGTCGAGAAGCTATGTGGGATAGGGTTTGTAGGAGAGGTAGGTTGAGGGGCTACAAGTATTATCAAATGTGGAGGGAGAAGATGGGTGAAGGTTATAATTAAGAAAAATGCTATTTGGTCGGCACTCCCTCCAATAGGGGGTCGTCGGGTGTCCATTATGGACACCTGGATGGATCCCTTAATGTACCACAAGCAGAACCATATAATTAATTAAGTTGTACATTCATAATTGATATCTTGGATGACATTCTCTTTATGTGTAGAAAATCTGACCATTGATTGAAAATAATATTGTTAAAATTAATGTATAAAAAGTTGTTAATTTACACAATGTCATTCATGCATCAAAATTGAGGTACACTAAGCAAAATTGTGGTTGGATCAGACGAGGATGATGTATGACTTAAGAGAGTGAAAATTTTAAATTACAGTGGTAACTTGACGGGATGGGTTGACTAACTTGTTACAAATCTAAAGATGAGGATACTAATGGAAAATAAAACGAGAATCAACTTACAATTTTCCAAAAATTATCTTGAGTACGAGACTAGTTGAGGGTGTACTCTAGGTACGGAAGAAGCAAAAGACAATTTTTATTTAATTTTTGTAACAGCAGAGTATCAGGGATATTACCCAAAATTTATATACAATTAATTGAGACTTGATAATCCTCTTTGACAATCCATGTGAGTTTGGCTTACCTCTAGCCTCTAATAATGGAGATCCATGCTCTGGCACCCACACCAGCCACTATCTCAATTTCGAATAAATTTTCAAAATTACAAGAAATTGCCACTGCATCAGTTACAACAAACATATAAAGGGAGAATCTTGACCTTTTACGAAACAAAACAAAAACACTGCAATATGACATGAATGTTTCCAGGCTGTTTCAATACTTTAGCCAACTAAATTTTTGTTGTTCCCTGAGTTTTCAAAAGATGCTTTGAACCCGATTTTCTTTACAAGATTTTCTATCTTGAACTAAGGAAAATTTTCATTTCTTGGGCCTTTTCTTGTTTCAGATCTGCTTGCTGCTTTTTTTAGTCAAGAAATTAGTGTTTGATTCAGCTGTTCAACTACTTGCAAATAGCCCAGATTGATGCAGGTAACTTGATGTTTGAATTTGATGTGTATTGAATAGTTTTGCTTTAGCTGAAATATATGTACAAGATTGATTCATTTGATATTGGGATTAAAGGGAAGTCAGTGTGATTCAAGAAGATTAGGGTTTTTTCATCTTTTGATATATATTCCTGTTATTTTTGAGTTTATTGGTATTTGCATTGGATGCTGAAATTCTTGTAAAGAAAAAAAGAAAGGGTAAAAAGGGGAGAAAAAGAGGAATCTTGGGTTGTTTTTTGAGTGCTGATTAATGAAGGTCCAAGCCATGGGATTGTTGGGCATATTGTGGCTGGTGATTATTTTCGGATTTATGGAGATTGGGAAAGCTCAGAGGAAGTCTTTTCTGATAAGTTGTGGGACAAATTCCAGTGCAATTGTGGATGGGAGGAGATGGATTGGTGACAAAGATCCTGGGAACAACGTCACCTTCAGTGCTTCTGGTATCGAGGCCTCGACTGAGACGTTCAGTGGCGATCCAGTCCTAGAGCCACTTTATAAAACTGCCAGGATTTTTACCGATAGTTTGAATTATACTGTTCAAGGGACACCGGGATATTATTTTCTTAGGCTCCATTTCTATCCATTGGCGTACATGAATTACAATGCCAATGACTCTGTCTTTGCTGTTGAGTCGAATGGTTTAAGGTTGGTTTCTGAGTTCAATGTTCCTGGTGAGATTTTGAATAAGAATTCGAACTTGCTAGGGTCAGGAGGCAATTCTAGCTTTACTTCGTTGGTGAAGGAGTATTTCTTTACCATTGATGCCAATGTCATTGTTGTTAAATTTATTCCTTCCGAAGGGTCTTTTGGTTTTGTGAACGCCATAGAAATTATACCTGTTGATGATAAGCTGTTCAATGACTCGGTGAGAAAAGTGAGTGGAAATGGTGGCAGTAGTTCTTTGAACTTAGACAAACGAGGAGTTGAAACCATGTATCGATTGAATGTTGGGGGTTCAGCAATTAAACCCTCACAAGATTCGGATTTCTTCAGAACGTGGGAAGTAGATTCAAGTTACATGGTCAATCCAGATGCTGGTTCGGAAATCAGAAACAGAACTAACATCACCTATACTTCTCCTAACGGCACATTCGTGGCTCCTCTTCCCGTATACGAAACAGCGAGGACATTGTCAAATACTGAAGTCTTGGAGAAGAGATTCAACATGTCATGGAAATTGGAAGTTGATCCAGATTTTGACTATCTAGTGCGCTTGCATTTCTGTGAACTTCTTTACGACAAGCCAAATCAAAGGATTTTCAGAATTTACATAAATAATAGAACTGCAGCAGAGAACTTCGATATTTTTGTTCGAGCTGGAGGAATGAACAAGGCATATCACGAGGATTACTTCGACGTGATTTCATCTAAAAGCAGCACCCTGTGGATACAGCTTGGTCCTGACACAACAACAGGTTCTGCAGGAACAGATGCTCTCTTGAATGGGTTGGAGGTTTTTAAGCTTAGTCAGAATGGTAATCTTGCTTACGTACAGAAGTATATCAATCTAGAAGGCAAGAAAACATCAAAAAGTTTCCTTTGGGTGGGAATTGGAGCAGGTATCGCCTCTATTGCTATTCTTGCAGCTTTAGTTATGCTAATTGTCTGGTTTTGTAAGCGGAAGAACAGAGATGATGATGATGATGCGAAGAAGACCGCACCTGGTTGGCAGCCTCTGTTCCTCCATGGATCAATTGCTAATCGCACTGCCAAAACGACAGGATCGACTGCGTATCAGAATCCTAATGGAACTATCCGATCTGGAAGGTGTTTTTCATTAGCGGAGATAAGGGCGGCAACAAACAATTTTGATGAAAGCTTAGGGATTGGAGTGGGAGGATTTGGTAAGGTGTACAAAGGAGAAATTGATGACGGCACCCTTGCTGCAATTAAGAGAGCCAACCCACAATCTCATCAAGGCCTGGCTGAATTTGAGACAGAAATCGAGATGCTTTCAAAACTGAGGCATAGGCATCTTGTCTCCCTGATTGGATTCTGTGATGAACAGAACGAAATGATCTTGGTATACGAGTATATGGAAAATGGAACCCTCAGGAGTCATCTATTCGGGAGTGACCTACCGCCATTAAGTTGGAAGCAACGACTAGAAGTATGCATTGGGGCAGCCCGAGGACTGCATTACCTTCATACAGGATCCGAGAGGGGAATCATTCATAGAGATGTTAAAACAACTAACATACTGTTAGACGAGAACTTTGTAGCTAAAATGGCCGATTTTGGATTGTCCAAAACTGGTCCTTCGCTGGAGCACACCCATGTAAGTACAGCAGTAAAAGGAAGCTTTGGTTATCTTGATCCTGAATACTTTAGGCGGCAGCAGTTGACTGAGAAATCCGATGTTTACTCATTTGGCGTGGTCCTTTTCGAAGTTGTCTGTGCTCGGGCTGTTATTAATCCAACCTTGCCAAAAGATCAAATCAATCTTGCAGAGTGGGCAATGCATTGGCAGAGGCAGAGATCACTCGAAAGCATTGTCGACCCACGACTAAGGGGAAAGTATTCTCCGGAATCATTGATAAAATTTGGGGAGATTGCGGAGAAATGTCTTGCTGACGAGGGGAAGAGCAGGCCAACAATGGGAGAAGTTTTGTGGCACTTGGAGTACGTTTCACAGCTTCAGGAGGCTTGGTTGCACACCAATGCTGATGCTGGAGAGAATTCGGTTTCCGGTAATCCGGATCTGGGACCTAATGATGTGGGAGAATGTGAGGTCCAGGATGCTACAAAGTAATGTGAACAACATAGTGGGTCTATCTCAGTGACAACTGACAGATTGTATCCTATTGACCTGATGGCTGTTGGAGTTGATGACTTTTCACGACTCGTAAACCAACAAGGTGAGCAGGAAAGAGTGGAGGTCGCATTTTATCTATGCTTTCTGCTATTAATTCTTTGCATTTTTTTTTCATCCACGCCTTTTTATCGAGGCTTCAGCATCCATGTTCGGTATCAATATCTGATGCTAGAGTTTAGGATGTGTCGATAAACATAGTGGATACAAGTACAATATCTGCATGTCTTCAGTCTTTTCTTATTTGAGCCTTTCCATTTGATTTATCAGATCAATTTCTTTTATTCTTGTATGTGTATGATGTCTGGATTCAGTGGTACTTTAATGTGATGAGTTTTCGATTATCATTTCAGTTACTCGGGATTATATCTGGTCTATTTGTTAGTTCAGTTTTATAGCCTTTTCTCCAATGCTATCTGTAATGATTCAAGAAGTTGGAGGATCCTTTGAGCTTCTGTCCCGCCCTGGTGGTGACGGGGATATAAGAGTTAATTGTTGCAAGGTACTTAGAAATAATGGAGCCTGAACACACTGCTTATAGTATTAAACAATGACACGACACATTAATTAATTGGTGAATCATTTAATTCTTCGGAGTTGTCTAGAACTTATTTATCAATTAATTGATTTGTCGTGTCAACGATGCTTAACACACACACGTAATTGATCTTCTGAGCACTGGTGCTTAGTTTATGTTAAGCACTAGATGACGCATCACACTACGATGGGTGATGTAACTAATCATTATTTTCCACCACCTATTATAGTATCAAAAAATCCATTTGTGGGTCCCACACTAATGTGAGGTGTTGTAAAAATTAAAACACCTTAATGATTGTACACCAAGCATTGTTATAGTATACCATGTCACCTGAATGCTAAGGAGATCAGTCATGATATATGGAATTGATCTCCCAAGCACCAAGGGATGTGTCATACTACAATGTGATGTAATTATTTTTTTAATAAATAAAGTTGTTCATATTTAGTTATTGATAACATTTCTCTACATTCAATCCCGACTTAAATACTAAGTATTTATTTAGAAGGTGTTTGGTGGAAATTAAAATTAGATTTTTAGTAGATTGTGATAGAAATTTTTGAAATGTGTGGTTGAAAAGTTGTGAGACCTATGAAAGATGTAGTTAATATTGATTGTTTGGGTTAGATTAAAACTTGATTTTAATCCGTACCAAATATAACCTTAATGTTAAAATTAACGCGAGTACACAATACTCGATCCCAAGTAAAAAAAAAATGTGGTTCATAGTTTAGTTATTGATAACATTTCTTTTTTTAAGTATGCCCATAACTCTTACCTCTACAGTAATGCTTCTTTTAAGTTATTAATAAATGAGCTATTTTAGATAGTTAAATATAGTTTATAATTTAATAATTTTAGTAGTGAAATAGTTTTAGCTAAATAATTTATGAAGTAAATTAATCATTGAGAATTTAAAAATAAGAAAATAAAGGAGACTGAAATATTTGATATAATGATGGGAGATGACTTTGCAAAATGGCATAAAAGTTGCACTAATTTGATACTAATGTGTGGAGATGGCTTGATTGTACTAGGTAAAAAATTCTTGTTCATGACTTTTTCGAAAAGAGCCTAAACAACCATGTGTACATCAAATCAATAGATTTGTCGAGCGGTGGAGGCGAAGGAGGGGGAAGGGTGGGGTGGGGTGGCGTGGGTGGTGGAGAAGATGATGAATTTGTACCATGTGTACATCTAAAAAATGAACGATTCATGATAGAAAAGACATTTTGCAAGAGAATAATTTGAAAAGAGGGTGTCAATGGGAGTTTTGAAACAATACAAGCGATTTTTGCGAAGAGGATAAACGATAAAGAAACTTTGTACCAATTATCCTCCCATGTATACAAAAAATTTGTACCTGAAGATCTTGTCTCATAACAAGGACTACACCTATATATCATTTATTTTATATGGAGATGGACAATTCTCTCTATTGTCTAATGTTTGATTTGGCAGGCTGAAATTGTTTGGTCCAAACCCTGTCGTATAGCTTAAATTAGAAGTCCAAAATAACTTTTTGTTCGATGAAATCACATGCTCTCGGGTTCAAGTTGTACAAAATCCAATATATTTTTGAACTATTTAGTCACGAACAAGTATTTCACTACATAAAAGAATTATGCGCCAAAACAAAAAAAATGAAAAAAAAAAAGTTAGTTAAATTTAGAATAAAAAAATTTAGAATAAAACAAAGAGACTCTAGTCACTCCTGACTTTAAAAAACAAAGAAAAGAAAATGCCAGCTCTTACCAATTATACAATGTGGACCACTTTTGTCCATGCAGTAAATTAATTGGACCTTTTCACCCCACTCCACATCACCACGTCCCGTCCAGTCCCGTCTGTCCCGTCGCACCTCACAATAATTCAATCTTGCTATGTGTACATTTTGATTTATACCCTAACATATCGAATTTACACTTTACACAATTTCACGTAGAGGGTGTTTGGTGTAAATTAAAATCAGATTTTAATAGAAGTTTTTGAAATATATGGTTGAAATATTGTGGGGCCATAAAAGACGTGATTGATATTGACTGTTTGACTTTGACTTAAATTAAAATCAGATTAAAATCTGGTCCAAACATGCACTTAATCTGTCACATCTCACATATTTAATTCAACTATTATAACACTTCCGCGTCATTAGATTGTCAACCAAGGTGTATAAATTGTACAAATAGCTTAGTTCTTTTGCTACTTCCTATCATTTAACCATCCATGTTTCATCTGGACTCTTCCATGTCTATGAAACTGAGAGGTGTAAAAAATAGTATATTTAAGTGGAGGTGACTCAAATAACTTTGAAATCTTACGTAAAAGGGTTGATGAGCCATTTCTTAGAGAAAATAAAATAAAATTGAGCAAATGATCATTGATAAGAATTCAATCAGGATTTATGGAATGTACCACCGTTGAAGATTCAATCAATAAAATTATTTGAAACGAAACCATTTAGAATTCGGGTCCTTAGACGGCCAAACTCTTGCTCAGAGGTTGAACGAGCTTTTATCTGTGCACTTGTAATCTATAATCTTCATTGACGCGTGAATGATCTTTGATGTGTGTCAAGCCATCTCGAGTCTAAGTGGCTGATACAATTTTATACCCTTAATTTTGCACACTCAAATTTTCTCGTGATATCAGTTCATCTCTTTTATTTGGTAATTTTGATAATAAAAAATTATTTAAAGATTAGAAATTTATTATTTTTCAACTTTAACGGTTAAACAACATCAACTATTTTAAATTTGCTTACTACTAAATTCCTCGGTCGAGCCCATTGCTCCGGGCTTGTCTAGTGAGGTTTGTCTCTTCTATGTGGTTTGCGGACTACTGCACGTGGAGCGAGATTTACTTAGTGTGCATTCACGGGTAGCTGCTACGGTCTTACGTCAAAAAAATGAAAAATATAAAAATAAAATTGCTTACTACTATTAAATTATATGTAAGTTAATTTTTTAAGCTTAGCCAAACATGCACCAACTTCATTAAAGGAACGAACCCAAACAATCTTAAAACTAGATTTGATGAATCTCTCGACATCCACAATGACAAGATTCCCCTGTTTTGGAGGGTAAAACCCATTTACCTACAGATTACCCGAAACATTCATCATTTCCCGCTATTCTTTCCCCCCTGTGGATGGGCCATTTACTGCTGCTTTTTTCTTTAAAATTATACAGACAATTAACGGAAGGCCCTTTATTTACCTTCAGTAAAAGAATCGAAAGAATGAAATAATTGACAGTTTTGTACTGGGTAAATAGGAATGCCTATTACTTTAGGAAGAGACATAAAGACATTACCTTTATGGGATTTTGACCTCTCTCGTATGTATAGTAATTAGTCGGTTTCTGTGTCTTTTGGAAGCTAATTTCTGTTGCTATTAGTATCAGGGTTGAATTCCATTTTCGTTTTCTTTAATGCACATCCGAAGTTCCTTTTTGTCTCATTCTTAATGTGCCTGAGGCTCTGCTAGTGCATTTGTAGTTTCAGAGTGCTCACAGAGTGTATTTTCTGGAGGCTATGTTGGCATTGAATCTTTGTAATTGGTAAGCTGGACTCTGACCTTTCCAACAGTTAGCTCATGAAAATGACTCGCTTTGTGCGGTTTGTTCCAGTCATTTATTGTTATTTACATTGCCTCACTGTCCTACACTTTATTGAAATTGAAGTTTCAGTTTCAGTTTGAAAATTTGCCCTTTTTCATTGTCGTTCTGCTGTTGAGGGGTGGGGTGTTGTTTGGACCATTAGTCATGCCTTAAAGAAGTTTTAAATTCGGTTGGGTATATTTGGTGCTCAGATTTGAGTGTTTCTTTGTATCCCAACTTATATGTTGCAATTTTGAATTTAGTTTGTTCTTGACTTTGAGATTAAATTTTGATTAGGTGAAGCCATTACTTGGGGTTAGAATGAAGATATGTGAGCTTTTTATAGTTGTCCTTTGTTTTGGTTCCGCACTAGGGCAGCTCCCTTCCCATGACACTTTGGCACTGCTTGAGTTCAAAAAAGGAATCCAGCACGACCCCACGGGTTTCGTGCTTGATTCATGGAATGAGGAGTCCAATAATTTCAATGGATGCCCTTCCTCCTGGAATGGGATAATGTGCAATGAAGATAATGTTGCAGAAGTTGTTCTTGACAACTTAGGATTATCTGGATATGTTGATTTGAGTGTATTCTCTAATCTGACAATGTTAGTAAAACTCTCAATTTCGAACAACTCCATTTCTGGGAAGAGAATCCAGCACGACCCCACGGGTTTCGTGATTGATTCACAGAATGAGGAGTCTAATAATTTCAATGTATGCCCTCCCTCCTGGAATGGGATAATGTGCAATGAAGATAATGTTGCAGAAGTTGTTCTTGACAACTTAGGATTATCTGGATATGTTGATTTGAGTGTATTCTCTAATCTGACAATGCTAGTAAAACTCTCAATTTTGAACAACTCCATTTCTGGGAAGCTTCCTAACAACCTTGATGAATTCAATAGCCTCGAGTATTTAGATATTTCTGACAATCTGTTCCTCTCGTCACTGCCTTCTGAGATTGGTAAGTTAGGTAGGTTAAAGAATCTGTCATTGGCTGGGAATAACTTCTCAGGTTCGATCCCAGACACAATTTCGGGGCTTACCTCTATTTTCTCTTTGGACATCAGTCGCAATTCCCTTACCGGATCATTGCCATCATCTTTGACACGGCTGGGTGTTTTGGTGTCTCTTAATCTATCCCACAATAATCTTACAGGTGGAATACCAAAAGGGTTTGAGTCGATGACACAACTTGAGGTGCTCGACTTACATGGGAATATGTTTGATGTTTGATGGTGATTTAGATCCTGACTTCTTGGTACTAACTGCTGCAACTCATGTCGACCTTAGCAGGAATTTGCTTACGAGTTCATCCAGCAGGCCGCAAAATCTTTTAGAGGGTATTTCTCCTACTGTACAGCATTTAAATCTTAGTCACAACCAACTAACAGGATTACTAGTTGGTGGGGGTGATGCACTAGGTTTTGGGAATTTGAAGGTTTTGGATTTGAGCTACAATCAGCTATCTGGGGAGTTACCTGGATTCAATTTTGTTTATGATCTTGAGGTCCTGAAACTCAGTAACAACAGATTTTCTGGCTTCATTCCAACCAACCTTTTGAGAGAAGATTCTTTGGTTCTAACCGAGTTGGATTTGAGCAGCAACAACCTCTCAGGTACATTTACTATTACGAGCTTGATCATTAAACGCTGCTATACTTAGTTTGAACATCAATTCAACTGAATGTCATTTTTCTTTTAGTAGTTATCAAATTATTCTATTATCTATAATTTTTTCAGGGTAGCTTTTGTTAAATGATAATATTATTTTTGTTCATAGCCTAATTGACCACTTCATGACTGCCTCCACTATACAATCAATTTTTACTTGGCAGGGCAGGTAAGTATGATAACATCAACAACGTTGCGCACCCTTAATATCTCCTCAAATGTGCTTTCTGGTGAACTTCCGCTTCTGACAGGAAGTTGTGCAGTTATTGATCTCTCAGAAAACCATTTTGAAGGAAATTTAACCAGACTGCTGAAATGGGGAAATGTAGAAATTCTTGATCTCAGTCAAAACCGATTGACAGGGTCCATTCCGGAGGTAACTGCGCAATTTCTGCGCTTAAACTATCTTAACCTCTCTCACAATTCGCTAAACGGTGCTCTTCCAAATGTCATCTCGCTATTTCCAAAACTCGCTATCCTTGATGTCAGCTTCAACCAGCTGGAGGGACCTCTTTTAACTACTCTCTTAACATCATCAACTCTCCAGGAACTTCACCTACAGAATAATTTACTCTCAGGAAGTGTGGATTTTTCACCTCCCTCACAAAATTCAAATGTTCGTGTTGTTGATTTATCTCACAATCAGCTTAGTGGTCACTTCCCTGATGGGTTTGGATCATTTGCTGGACTTCAAGTGATCGATATTGGGGGGAATAATTTCTCTGGTTCTGTACCTACTTCTATTTGTAATATCAGTACCCTAACTTCACTGGACATTTCCCACAATCATTTCACAGGTCCACTGCCAAATAACTTGTCTAATAGTCTCCAAAGCTTTAATGCGTCATATAATGATCTTTCTGGGGTTGTCCCTGAAAATTTGAGAAAATTTCCCCTATCATCTTTCTATCCTGGCAACTCTGCACTGCAGTTTCCTAATACTCCTTCTGGACCAAATCAGGTTCCAACTGGAAATCCCAGTAAGAAACACATGAAAATTATTATCAAAATGGTAATAATAGCATTTTGCGTGATTTCCATGTTCGTTTTGATCCTTATAGCCATTTTTATTTATTACAAGCGCAAATCGAGAAGGCCTTTGCCACATGTTACCAACAAAGATGTGTGCCTTCAAACACTTACACCTTCTAGCACTGGTAGAAAAGACCTTGCTGGTGGCTTGGGTGTTTCAGGCAAGGAACTCACGACAGCACGAAAAGGATCATCATTGGACATAATTAGTCCAGATGAGAAAATGGCTGTGGTAACTGGTTTTTCACCATCAAAGACAAGCCATTTCTCATGGTCACCAGAGTCCAGAGGGTCATTTACCGCAGAACAGCTTTCAAGATTGGATGTTGGTTCTCCTGATCGACTGGCTGGTGAGCTGTACTTTCTTGATGATACGATCTCATTTACAGCTGATGAACTCTCAAGGGCTCCAGCTGAAGTCCTTGGAAGAAGCAGCCATGGGACATCTTACAGAGCTTCCTTGGAGAGTGGATTGTTTTTGACAGTGAAGTGGTTGAGGGAAGGAGTAACAAAACAGAGAAAAGAATTTGCAAAAGAAGCTAAGAAGTTTGCAAATATCAGACATCCAAATGTGGTTGGATTGAGAGGGTACTATTGGGGACCCACACAGCATGAGAAGCTCATTCTCTTAGACTACATATCTCCTGGAAGTCTAGCAAGGTTTCTCTATGGTAATTATGTTGCTGCATTTCTTCATCGCACTTAAATAACAGGAATTAGTTTGATGATACTTAGCATGTTTGTTTTACTTTCCTTCAATTCTTTTGGTCTCTTTGTTAATTGTTTTGGTCGCTACTCAGTTTTACCAGTTCTTATTGATGCTTCTGTTGGTTTTTCTGAAACACTAAATTCCATCAGGTAATTGTTTTAATTTTCCATGAATCTGCTCTAATGATAATTACCTTTCTTATTTAACCAGATTTTCTAAGAATGCACAATTAAAATCAGGAAGGATATGTCTTAATCATAAGAATGAGCTGTTTCCGCTTACTCTTGAGTTATTGATTCTCTAGTTTGCCATTAAATGCAAGGATTTCCCTTCGAGTTAAAAATAGATGCTTTCGGTTCTTATGGTTGCTTTTGATGCATGTTGGAAAGATAGAAACTTAGCTTTCATCTAGGCACTTGCACCTTATTTACTCCTTAGAGTGGAGTGAAATTGTATGGTGGTTGCCTTGTTTTTGTCTTCATAAATTCACTCTTTGCAGATCGACCTGGAAGGAAGGGTCCACACCTAACCTGGGCCCAAAGGCTTAAAATAGCAGTTGATGTTGCACGTGGTCTGAACTATCTCCATTTTGACCGTGCTGTCCCACACGGGAACCTTAAAGCAACAAACATACTACTAGACGGATCTGAGCTGAATGCACGCGTGGCTGATTACTGTCTTCACTGCCTCATGACCCAATCAGGAACTTTTGAACAGATTCTTGATGCTGGGGCTTTGGGTTATCGCTCTCCAGAATTAGCTGCATCCAAGAAGCCTATGCCCTCCTTCAAATCAGATGTTTATGCTTTTGGAGTGATTTTATTGGAACTTCTTACAGGAAAGTGTGCTGGGGATGTAGTCTCAAGCGAAGATGGAGGAGTTGATTTAACAGATTGGATTAGGTTGAGGGTGGGAGAAGGTCGAGGATCAGATTGTTTTGATGTCACAATGACATCAGAGATGAGTGTTCCAGCAGTGGAGAAGGGAATGAACGAGGTTCTTGGAATAGCTTTACGTTGTATACAAGCTGTATCCGTGAGGCCAGGCATCAAGACAGTATATGAGGATCTTTCATCTATTTAATTTATTGGTTTTGTTTTAGAGATAGAAGATTAAGATGAGAATCAAAAATAGCTCACTGATCTCCAGTTTTTAGTTGAACTAGGAAGTTGGTGTAATTTGCCTATTATCATTATTGTAAATTGATGCAAATCTAGATTATATTCAAGCATTCTCTCTTCTAGTTGATCTTTGATGGCTACTTCTGAAATGTGTAATGCCGTGTTCTAAAGAGTATTAACATGTCATAATTGTCTTGGAATTTCAAAATTGCCAAAACATGTATTGGGGTATACTTTTCTTTGTCTTAAGCACATGAACGGTAAGATGCAGTGTTTTAAAGAACGTAGTCTAATGCACATGAACAGTAACATGTAGTGTTTTAAAAATTGTAGGAAGCCACTTCCATGTCATTCACAATGTCCTGCCGAGAACTCCCCCTATATCAGAGCCAAACTAGACCAGGCAATTACTTAGGCTGCAAACTCATTTCTCTTTAATTTGGATTAAATACAATGTAGGACTTATCTTATTCTCCAAAGCGTCTGATTTAATTTCGTTTTTCTTGTTTATTGTTGTTTATAATCGTAATGATGGATTGGATTTCGGTTCAAACATCGGAATTTGAACGGAAAGTCTCATTACTTGAGTGTGCTTTTGTCTTTGAATACAATTCATCTCTTTACTATAAATGTCAATATTACACCTCTTGTGAAGAGGCTCCAGACCGTCACCAATGTGACATCAAGCTAAGCAAATCAACAAGGTTCGCACTTTACATCACCCTGCACCATCGAAGTGCCGAGGTAAAATTATCCACATACATGTGTGCTTTTTACCAAGGAACTGAAATGATACGCCTCAGAAGGATATACACCAAAGTGTAAGAGGTGGAATGGTGCTGTTGAAATACTATCATGTTGCCTCGTCCATATTAAATATGGGATCTTTTGTATAAAGATCTAGCCAAAATAATATCCACACGATTGATTGATGTGCTTTTTGTGCAACGAATTTTAAAAGATCAAGTCACAAAATACACCTATTAGAGAGCATTAAACGCCCACCCACCTAAGGACTGATTGATTGATACCTAGGAAATGATGCTTTAGCCAGCATATGCAGCCACGTGTCTCTCCATCCAAAGGTCCCAAATCCACCACTTTCCCAAGAAAAAACCCACGCTTAGTGCCATTTCAAACTTAATGCATCTTAAACATACACTTTGCTTTATTATCTTGAAATTTGAGTGTGCTATTTCTTTCTCATTCACCGTTTATTGACTTGACCGTCAGAGTATTCGCGGCTGCCTCCACCACCAATGGAAAAAGCCACGAGTAACTAATGGTTTGCTAGTAGGAAGATATTTACGTGAAGCATTTACCTGTTGGCCACGTTACCCCTACGGAAATCAAGGTCAACAGTTACGTTGTTGTAGTGTAGTTTATGCTGAAGTTGTGCAAGAGCCATTTTGCTTTATGTTGACTTAATTAGTTTCATTTCTTGATGATTTGAATATATTGTTTGTATGGCAGGATGATTCAGAAGTTTGTTTTAAGTGAAACTCAAATGACTCTGCTGGAATCTGCAGGCCTGCACTTGGCTTTGGTGTGGAAGATAATGATTATTCTCCTTAATCATTTTCTCGTTCTTTCTTCTCATCTATTCAGAATATTCCAATATGCCATACATAGAACCACACAAAAATATAATTTCATGAATCCGATTGTTCATAGTTCTATTTGGAGATAGGTATAATATCGTTAATGACAGAACTCTTCGAGTTTAATGATCAGAAATCCTCGACTGAGGCTCCTGAATCTTCTTCTCAAGAATACTTTTGAACCATAGTGCAGAGTGTTTAGGGTATCTTTTCAACTGTTTATCTTTGAAATCCACATAATTAAGTCCGAGTCGAACTGAGTAACCAGATGTCCATTCGAAATTATCCATCAATGACCATACGAAATAGCCCTTCACATTAACACCATCTTTCCTGCCATATTAGAGCAACAACAATATATTCACCGTATCATGTCGATTCTGAAGTTGAGAATCCTACTTGAAGGAGGTGGAGAGAAGTGCACTTACATAATTGATTCCAGTAGACAACAAAGATGGTCATGGATATATTCCTTCCTCATGCCATCTTTTATTGCTTCAGATATTACTAAATTGTCATCTCTATCCTCATCGATCCCTGAGTTTAATTTTTGGAAAAATTCAATTTCGTTTCAAAATATAAAGATAATACTAATGATCATGTAGAATCTAGTGTTCTACCATTCTCAGTAATGTAAATCAATGGATCATTGTATATTTGTTTTATATGCATCAGAAGTTCCCTCAATCCCTTTGGATAAATGTATATAACACTCGAATTTCTTCCTTGTTCACCAATTGGCTTCTGATTTCTTATCCCTGCCGGAAATGAATGTGTATCATATAAATGTTGGAGATTTAACATGATTTTCATTTTTACCAATGTAGATGATGCCCAAGAAGTTATGGACTGACCAGTGGCGTCCATCTCAGAATCCGTGTCATAGCTGAAACTAGAAGAGTTTGGTTTATTGGATGCATAAAGTGCACCATAGTAATTAACTCCTAAAAAGTCGAATGATCCCTTCACCATGTCGGCTTCCTCTTTGGTGAATTCAGGCAACCGGTTTCCAACACGAACTCTCATGCTTTCTGGGTATTTACCAGATGTCAATGGTTCCATAAACCTGAATATACATGAAATCATTTATTATATATGGCAAGAGGAGGAGTATTTTTATGATGGAAGTTACAAGTTTGAGTATCATCTTGTTTAAACTGTGAGCCTGTGGGAGATTATGGTGAAATGGGTGTTCAATTCAGAGATCGATTCTAGAAGTACCACTTAAAAGCTCAAAAATCTACTCACCATCCCAGCATGAAATCAAGGGCTCGATCTTTAGCCTTCCGATTTTCATCCTTTTCGTTGTAAGGCTCGAACCAATACGAGACTAGTGCTATTCCAATCTTTCCTTTTTGAAATTTCTGCATATCTCAGTTATTAACTGGATATATGAGTCGTATTCAACACATATTCTTCTACATTAGAAACTTGATGAATCTTGTACAAAAAAATAGTACCTGGTATTTTTTTCTATACAGGTTCACAATAGCAGCATGAGCAAGAAGCTGATTATGTGTCACGGCATATGGTTCTCTGCCAGAATCGCCACCTGTGCAGCCGAGTCCTTGCCAATCTGAACATCGAGCAGGCGGAAACTTACCAATTGCAAAACCATATCGACTGAAGGTCCACGGCTCATTTATGGTGATCCAGTTCTTCACTCGGTCTCCAAATTGGCTAAACAAGAAGTCTGCAAAGTCTTGAAAATCTTCCCTGTAAACCATGACTCACTACAGTTTCAGCAGTTGATAACACCCCAAATGCTCAGTAAGTAATTCAAATTTTTATTTAAAATGAGGTAAACTGATCCCATTATTTGAAATCTGTTCATTGATTGATTGATTGGCTGATTGACTTGTACAAAATAGTTAACACAACTGATCGGTCCCTATCGATTACTTACACAATTTGATAACTTAGAAACCCTCCATATGCATCTTGCAAAGCTTGTGGAATATCAAAATGGAAGAGAGTCACATAAGGCTCTATATCTGCGTGCATATTAAATTCAGACAAGATTAAAGAAGAAGATATGCATGTTAGGTATTTGTTCGTATTGGTGTCCAATCCCGAGTACATACATGCATATTTGGTATGCAGTACTCAATCAGACTTAATGAACAACATTTCAACTTGCTTTTTCCTTTTTTATATTGCCTAGTATCGTCCAACCCAACCTATCAAAGATGCCATACATGTGCCTATATGGTCTGGGGAGAAATGGACAAAAAATCATTTAAGGGATCATACCATTGGCTAGAAGCTCGTTAATGAGGTTGTTGTAATAGTCAATTCCGTCCTGGTTCGGTCCTTTTCTTATTGTTCCACCTAAAATCCATTTGAATATTTGGTCATAAAATACACGAAAAAAAAACCTCGAATTCTGATCCATTCTAAGTTTGTGTACTATATTGTCTGAGAGTTGGCAAGAAAATACTACCTGGAAATATTCTAGGCCATGATATTGAAATCCTATAGGCATCAATACCCATATCTTTTGCCACGTGCACATCTTCCTGCATAAAAAAGTAAAAAATAATGTAAATTAACAACTTGGGTAGCATGCAAATTGTAAAACAGTCAAATAATTATAAAAAATACAACAGTGCTACGTGTGCAGACAGATTTGCCGGATGGAAACATTTCATTGGAGTTTGGACCAAAAAATTAAAACATCCAATAAGGTGCTGCCATCTCAGCACTCATAAACTGTCGTGCACAATTCATCTGTACAAATAGCTTTATTCAGAAAAAAAATGTGATAAATACCTTGTAATGATTATAAGAGTCAATTGCTACGTCTCCATTACTGTGGTCTATTATCTTTTCTGCAATTTCAGCAAATTCACCAAACTGTAAGCTATATGTGTGCACGTGCGTATGCATGGTAGATACACGGGGTGGCACATGGAGTGAGGAAGACAACCTGGGTACATATGTGTAAAATTATCCCACAAGCTCAGGCCTTTTCCTTGTTCATTATATGCACCTTCATACTGAAATGATTCAGAATTGATATAAGCTTCTGATGCATTTAATTTCACACACTCACTCACACTGAGTCACACACCTGATAAGCAGAAGAGGCTGCACCGAAGACAAATCCCTCGGGGAAACCTCTGCGGTTGATCAGTTCTTTATTGCAACCACAATTTGTTTCTTCTGTATAAGAAGTGATGGATTGAGCAAGAAGTAATAGCAGAGTTGGGAGGAAATGGAGTGGAATTGCCATGCGTGAACACGAACTGATTCCCTGCTAAGTTTCTTTTGGTCATGCTTGGTTTTATAGGCAGGGACATAGGGTTATGTATTCTGTGGGTGTAAGCTAAAAGCAAAAGTGCCATGCACTCGTAATTAAATTATGTTGAATTTGCAATTATTAATTAAAAAGAGAAGTGTACTTTTCCTCTTAGAATCCGATGCCAAATTGATGGTTTCCATTTTTTTCCCCACTTAGCCCCCTGTTTGATGATTGTTTCATTCTTATTCTTTCTCATTTTCAACCACATATTCTTCAATAAAATAAAATTTTTCATTACATCAATAACTTTTCATTATTTTTCAACTACATATTCTCATCAATCTATCATTCCAAAATATATTCTTCCAAAATAATGTTACTCAAACACACCCTTAATCTACCTTTTAGGTCAAAGGAGGCGGAAAGTATGAATACTCTTGTGCAAACAAGTTTCTATTTACCAGTAATAATAGCAGTTGCGGTCTAAAATCTTTTATTTTTTTCCAAATTTTATCTAAATTTTCATTTGTACCATTCATGGTCTCAAACCTTTATTTCTTAGGTCTAGGACAAAATCATGAAAATTACTTGACCTAATGAAAAAATGAATTGTTTTGATCCATTAAAAGAAGGGTATTTTCGTCACTTTAAATTTTCTACATAAAAATAATTATAACATTAAATAAAAGGGAAAAATCGATAACTTAAGAGCCAAATGTATCGGTTATCTATTTAGATGTCTGTTCGGGTATTTAACTTAAGAGTAACCCGCTCGATTCAGTTTAGTTCAATTTGATCTGATTCAATTCAGTTCGAGAGTTTTGTCCAGCCCTAGATCTTGGTGCCTAGTAGGGTGCTCGAGTTTGCAACTAACATACATGTTAGCAAGGATATGGCGGGAGATTTATTGACAGCAAGGACAAGTAGATTTTTTAGGTCAACAAATTGGCGCTATTCGTAAGAATCCTGATACATCAATCACTATAATAAATATGTAGGAAATCCTTTAATAGAAATCTTGTTGAACGATCAAATTCCAATAAAAAATGGTGGAAATAATCAATAACAGATTGGTAGAATCCTTTCACCACAAGGAGATTGCGGCTGCGATGGACAATATAAATTTTCTCCCAGATAATCCATCGTTGTCGAAGGAAGAACCTTCAAAAGAATAATCCCAATATCGATATCTAGCAGTTACGGGAGGAGAATGCCTAGATGGAAAATCTGCAGCAACGACAGGCTTCATTTGGGAACAAGAGGAGACACAGCACCTTCGAGACCAGGATCACATAACAACCATGTATCTTAGGATACGCTTATTCCCATCCGAACAGATGTCATTCTTGCAATGCATCCATAATGCGAAGAAATCGAATGACCTACCTTGTAGGGCATATCCTATCCCTTCACTACAAAAAAATGGCCTCCAGCGACCAAGGTTTCAGCGACCAAATTTACTTGGTCGCTATAAGGCATTTTCAGCGACCAAATGTTGGTTGCTGGAAGTTTTGGTCTGTTAAAATAGTATTTATTTTGGAGA
>CAIGRO010061362.1:0-13521 GCA_903798355.1 Fraxinus baroniana
TTTGGGTTTACTATTTGCAGATTTTGTTGAAGTATTAATGAGAAAAATGCTAATTGATCTTTGGTCAGTCTAGTTCAGCTGTGGGTTTCTCTCATCAGAAGGTGAGAAACCCGTTTCAGAATTGCATTGTATTGGTTTGTAAGTTAAATGTTCATGTGTTAATTTTTTATGTAGTATGTGTTTGTGGTAAGATGTTTTCTAACTACACAAATTTCAGAGACAACTACTTAATCTGGTTGATTGAAGTTATCCTTGAAATTTATCTTGAAATTCTGTGATAACTCGTTGCCCTATTTTTCCTAAGTAAATAACCTGGAACTATTTGAAGGAGGGCTATGTAAACCAACTATTTGAAATTCCACATAAATTAGCAATAAAGAACATATAACTAGAGATCCATGATGAATTAATAGAAGTAGTTATCTCTACATGACTAGAATTAATAGAAGTAGTTATCCCATGTCATAAGTTCTGTTGCCAATCCATTAATCAAAATGGGAGAAATGGATGAAGAATACATCATATAAATTTTACTTTGATCAAGATGAAACAAATTGAAGTTGGAAAGATTTCCATTTAGTTGAAATCCGGCTGATTACCTACCTTCATGTTGTAGTCATCCCTTTCACTGATTTGCTACAAAAGCTTTTAGTTTTGAGTCTGCATATCATCATATGCATGTCCAATGGTCTTTTGAAAAAGAATGGCAACAAGGTTAGGCCAATTTGATAAATTTAAATAAGGAGTCATCCATTTGAGCAAAGTTTGATAGAATAGAAACCTCTATCTCTAAAAGATAGGCCTCTGTTTCCTCATGTTTGGAGTTTAGGACATCAGAAAGTGTGGATTTTCCCCTGAATTAATCACAGATGAACGATCATTCAGAATACTTAGAAGGCAATAGAAACAACTTAGACCTCCTAAAGAGAATATTTTACCTATAGACATTATATGCATGTTTTCAGTAATTATTCTTGTTCATTTAACTTAAGCCAGCTTTCATACACATTCAGTGCTTATGTGATAACCCCTTGCCCTATTTTTCCTAAGTAAATGACCGGAACTGTTTGAAGGAGGGCTATGCATACGAACTATTTGAAATTCCTTATTGTAATCAGCAATAAATAACATATAACTGGAGATCCATGATGAAATAAAAACATTACTTCTTGAGAAATTAGACTTATTTCTTTAGTTTCACTTGGTTCTCCATCTCTTTTCTCTATGCACAGCTTCGATTTGTCATATATGTTTTAATTTCTTGAGAAAATGGTTGTTATTCATATTCAGACTACTCTTCTAAAGGAAGGCTGAAAATATCCGATTAAAGGGGTCTTGATTAGGTGTTGTGGGTCGAAATTGGTCTAGGTGGAGCTCTAGGTGAACCTTTCAACTGGACAATTATAGCTCGCCTCCAACAACCTTATTCATTAGATTGCATTTTCGTGGAAGCAAAATATCAAGTATGATATTCATGGAGACTTAATCTAATCTACTTTCCTTACAATATGAATCTTATGCTCTCACACATTTTCTTATGTTACAAATTACCAAGTTTACTTCACAATTTGAATTGTTTTTGTTCAATGTTTGATAGTATCATAATAGAAAATGTTGAATTTGCACCAATGGAAAATGAAAGGTGTCAATTATTGCATTATTACATGCTTGAGGAGGAAGTTGTAGGTGAAGGGAAGATTGCATCAATAGACCCAAGTGCAAATGTGCATCACATTCCACTCGGACATGATTGTTAGAAGGTTTGGGTGGAAGAGGTGTATATGAGTAATTTGCCCTTATATAAACCTACAGATGAATTTCGAGTTCTTAGTGAAGCCATGGGAAGTATTGTAGCTTGGCATAAGAGCTATGTTAGACTTATTTGACGAAGGTACTTTATATAATTCTAAATTTTTTCATTTATGTATTTCGAGTTCTTGAGTGTATGATTCAAATAGAAATGACATTAATCAGCTTCTATATTCTTTCTTCCTTGCAGTTACATGGAGACAAACTGAGTTAAGGAAAGAATTTAAAATAGAGTTTTCTTGTGCCTATGTCTTCTTGGAGAGTCTATGTAATGTCTGGAACATCTCATTTGAACCTTTGGTTACATTGATTGTGTGCTAATTGATGGGAGTATTTGATATACACAACTTTTGGACATTTTTCATAGTTTTTTTTTGTTGTAAATCAGTCTCTTTGCCCTGATGGTATATGACCTTGAATTGTCTTTAGTACCCAGCTTCTATATTGGAGTGTGTATTGTATTTTGATGAAGTAAACTACTTGTGATCATGTTTATTGTCTTAATGAAGTTACTTTTAAATTTCTTATGGTCTTAAAATACTCTATAAAAAGGTTAAATTCATAGGGAATTTAACGTAAAAAAAATTTACATTTGCAATGGTCAAAAAACGTTGCTAAAAGAGAAGAGAAAAGAAAGCACAATGTTTGTTGAACGTTGCAAAAAAAGGTCATTTGCAACGATCATTGAACGTTGCAAAAAAGGTCATTTGCAACGTTGCGAATGGCCTTTTTTGCAATGGTCAGCGACCGTTGCAAATGACTAAAACTCTACGACAACATCGCATTCCACAACAAACCGGCGACCGTTGCTAAAGGTTATTGGCAACGTTTTTTGCCCATTGTGAAAGGTAATTTTTGGTGTAGTGTAGGGGTGGCATGGCTCCTTGGGCACATGAGCTCAGCTCGTGTCCATGAAGTAGGTTTGATTCAATTCTTTGGCTTGTGGGCCTCATGGGCAAAGCTAGCTACTTTAAACACATTGAACTTTTTAATATGCATTCTTTAAGTCTTGATCTGTAATCACATAAAACAATGTCACCTACATCAAAAGTAAACTTCAATGCTACGATACTAAAGGTGTTAGTAGATCAAGTATAATATAATTGGTTATTGGCGCTTATTCCACTACCTAAGTATGTTTAAAAAAAAATTATTTCTTCCTAATCTAAAATACTAAGCATGTCGTGAGCAAAATACTTGGCCAATCTATTGGTATTTCATTCTTACTTAGATTCGTAGCATGGGCAAAGGAAAAAGAACTAGTATCCTTTTGAGTATCTTTATAAGAACTAAGGTTGCTTCATAAACCGTTATCATCATGAGACGACAAACTTGCCATTTCTACTGGGACGGTTGAATGTTCCTACCTTTTTTTTTAAAGTGTACAATTCATACATCTCACATAAAGTATTCTCTAGATTACCATGTTAACCAGAGATTCATAAGTTAATTTATACGAATTGTGAATGCAATAATTTTTTAATATATATATATACTCACTTACTGAAATTTTTAACAATTTGATGAAATTTCCCAATTATAATCTTGAGTTAGAATTCACTAGCTGCTGGTGCATGGCTTGATTCAGCAGACATCAGTGCAGCCACGTCCTGATTTTTAGGAATTAGAATCTATTCTGTTGGCCAACTATTTTTCATTCAGTTAGAGTTAGTTTAGCTCAATTCTAGAATCTTCTCACTACCAAATAACTTTGTATAAAATGGTATGTTTGTAATGATCAATAAGGAGTGAAATATATCTTTATCTTCCTCAGTTTCTTAATTTGGTATCAGAGCCAACATGGCTAACACCGGGTCTGAAAATCTGTCCAATCCATCATAATTCAATATAGCTCCAACTACTCAAGCTGCTACTAGCCAGAACTTGGCATATAGAATGAATATCACTCAAACACCCTCAGTTAAACTTGACAAGAATAATTTTCTGCTCTGGAAGAACATGATTATGCCCATAATCAAAGGGCATAACCTTGAAGGATATCTATTGGAGACAAAGAAGTGTCCACCTGAGTTTCTACTTCTAGCCACCCAAACTACAGTTGGCTAGGGAGAAGCAGTTGAAATGACCTAAAACCCAAAGTTTCGAAAGTGGAACACTGCTGATCAGCTCCTTATGGGATGGTTGTATTCTTCCATGACTCCAGAAATCACCATGAAAGTGATGGGTTGCACTAGTACGAACAAACTCTGGGTAGCAGTGGAGGAAAGTTTTGGAATACTCAACAGATATCGTGTGATGTTCTTAACTGGTGAGCTGCAAAGAACTAGCAAAGGATCCATGACAATGGATCAGTACTTAACAACCATCAAACAATTGGCTGACAATCTGTAAATAGCCGGTAAGGTCATTGACCAAAGTGACTTAATTACACAAGTATTATCAGGATTAGATGATGAATATACCCCAATAGTGGTTCAGATAAGTAGCAGAAAAAACATTTCCTAGTATGAATTATCTTCAGTACTAATGACTTTTGAAAGTCGATTTGAACATTTGAATTAAGTAAAGAACAACTTCACATCACTTAATGTTAATCAGTCTAGTGTTCAGTTAGCACATCAAACTGGCCCAAGCTTTGGAAGAGGCTTTAGAGGTAGATTGCCAAGCTATAGAGACAGAGGCAAAACTACAATTGGTAGGCAGACTAAAGCCAGAGGGCCATACCAAATATGCGATCTGAGTAACCACTCAGCAAGCTAGTGCTACAATAGGTTTGATGAAAGGTACATGGGGAGTAAACCAGCTAACTCTGGACAGCAAAACTTCAACTCAGGATAGTAAAATTTCAACTCAGCACCATCAGCCTATGTGGCATAGAGTTTTTGAAGATCCAGCGTGGTTTGTTGATTCTGGAGCTAGTAACCATGTGACATCGGACAAAGGTAACCTTAATATTGTGAAGATATATGAAGGTAAAGAGAGATTACTTGTTGGTAATGGAGATATGTTGAAAATTGCTCAATTGGAAGTGGTAAGATTTCTACACAGAATAATAAATCACTTGATTTAAATAAGCAGTTACATGTTCCTTCAATCAAACAAAACTTGATCGGTGTTTCACAACTCATAATGACAATAGTATATTCATGGAATTCTATGATATTGTTGTGTTGTTAAGGATCTCCAAACGAAGAGGACTCTGCTGCAGGGAACACTTAAGGATGGATTGTACCAGCTACAATTGCCAGACATCAAGCCAGAAAGAACCCCTTTCAGGTCAAACCACCAAACCAACCACCAGTGTTTTGCGGTCAAACCTAGCAGTAATAAATTGCCCTCGGCCAAACAAATTTCAAAATCTGAATTTGATCTTTGACATAGAAGACTAGGACACCCTTCAAACTTTATGATGAGTCAAGTTTTTAAGTCTTGAAATAAAGTTATTAAAGATAATGAAATCTCAAATTTCTGTGATGCCTGCAAATTTGGAAAATTTCATGCTCTCCCATTCAATACCTCACTTTCACATACTGCTAAACCATTAGAACTTATCCACACTGATGTTTGGGGGCCATCCCCTTTAAATTCAACTAGGGGATTTAGATAATATATAATATTTGTGGATGACCATAGCTGGTATACATTGATCTACCCTATGAAACAGAAATCAGAAGCCTTAACTGCATTTGTTCAATTCAAAAACCTTGTAGAAAACAAGTTGGATAGGAAGATCAAATCATTGCAATCTGATTGGGGTGGAAAATTTAGAAATTTCAACAAACTGGCCCTAGAATTTAGCATAGAACTTAGGTATTCTTGTCCTTATACTTCAGTTCAAAATGGAAGAGCTGAACGCAAGCACATGCACATCACAGAGACTGGGTTAACCCTCTTGGCTGAGGCTAAAATGCCACTTCTGGTAGGAGTCCTTCAAGGTTGCTACCTACTTGATAAACAGGTTACCTACCCCCATCTTGGAATATAAATCACCCTACCAAGCCTTATTTAATAAAGACTTCGACTAAAAATAGCTTAAAATATTTGGTTGTGCTTGTTTTCCATAACTCAGACCTTATGAGAAGCATAAATTTGGCTTTCACTTACAAAAATGTGTTTATCTTGGCTATGGTGATACTCACAAAGATTATAAGTGTCTAAGTTCTAGTGGTAGGATTTATATATCAAGGCATGTTGTCTTTAATGAGAAAGATTTCCCTTTCATGACAGGATTCCAAAATAAGCAAACTTAGTCTCAAATCTGTGATATTGAAATAAGCTATGTTCCTTTCATTGATCCCTACTATAATACCATGTCCCAAAGTGAAATTGTAGCTTCTACAATACAACCTGAGGTCTCCTCTACAACAGACCTTGTTGATGGAGATGTTGGAATTGAGGCTGAAGGAGTTGTGATGGCAGAGCTTCATGATGTTGAGTTAAATCAAGAGGTAATAACAGATACAGAAACATCAAAAGCTCAACAAGCTAGATCTAATGCTCAAAATATGGTAAATGAAGCAAGTTTGCCAGTTAGAAATACACCTCAGAATCTTGGACATCAGATGGTTACCAGGAGCAAGGCTGAGATTTTCAAGCCTAAAGTCTATACCAGTATGGCAGTAGATGAACTGACTAAAATTGAGCCAACTAATGCTGATGAAGTACTAACAAGCTGTAGCTGGAAACAAGCTATGCTGGAAGAGTACAATGCTTTTATGAAGAATGAGACATGAAGTTTAGTTCCACCTAAGGCTGGAATGAAGATCATTGGCAATAAGTTGGGTGTTTAAACTCAAGCATGATGCAAATGGAAATGTTGTAAGGCACAAGGACAAGCTTGTGGCCAAAAGCTTTCTTCAAACCCATGGAGTTAATTATAGTGAGACATTTAGCCCATTGATCAAGGCTGCAACCCTTAAAATAATTTTGACTCTTGTTGTTCAAGAAAATGGCAAATCAGGCAAGTTGATATAAATAATGCATTTCTGAATGCCAGTCTGAATGAGGTTGTCTATATAAACCAGCCATAGGGTTTTGTTAGTGAAAATCATCCTAGTTATGTTTGCAAACTCAAGAAAACCTTATATGGCTTAAGATAAGCACCTATGGTCTAGAATGACAAGCTGAAATAAACCTTACTGTAGTGGAACTTTAGACGGTCAAAGGCTGATAACTCCCTATTCTTCCTGACCATAAATACTGATCTACTATTTTCCTTGATATATGTAGATGATATATTTATTACAGGTAGAAATAATTAGCAGTTACAAGAGTTCACAAACGAGCTAAACTTTAGTTTTGCACTTAAGGATTTGGGGAATCTGAATCAATTTCTGGGAATAGGGGTTAAAAGAAATGAGGTTGGACTACATTTGAGGTAAACTAGATATGCCATTGATCTGCCAAAAAGGTTTGGTTATGAGAACTTGAAGCCTAGCCTAACACCTATGGCTGTAGGGAAATGGATTTCCAAAGCTGAGGGGAGAGTAATAGAAGATCCTATACTACATAGAAGTGCTATAGGTGGTCTACAATATCTAATCCACAGCAGGCTAGACTTAACCTATGTTGTAAATAAGTTAAGCCAGTGTCTTTAGACTCTAATGGATGCTCACTGGAATGCTCTTAAGAGGGTATTCAAATACTAGCAAGGCACATTGAACTTTGGACTAAACATTTAAAGAAATGACAGCTTAGACATCACAGCATTCGCAGACTCTGACTGGGCTTCTTGTCCAGATGATAGGAGGTCTACTGCCGGATATTGCATGTATATTGGTGACAATTTGGTGTCATGGTGCTCCAAGAAATAGCATGTGGTAACTAGGTCCAGCACAGAGGCGGAGTACAGAGCATTAGCCCAATGCACCGCAGAGATAACTTAGATCCAGTCATTGTTGAATGAACTGGGAATTCCATAGCATTCAGTTCCTACTATTTGGTGTGATAATCTAAGTGCAAGTGCCCTAGCCTCTAATCCTGTGTACCACGCACATACAAAACATATAGAGTTAGATGCACACTTTGTAAGGGATATGGTACTTGAAAATCAGCTGAAAATACACTACATTCCCTCACCAAATCAATCGGCAGACTTGCTAACTAAGCCAATGTCACATTCAAGATTCCACATGATCGGAGACAAGCTTGGAGTACTTGAACATACTCCACCTTGAGGGGGGAGTTAGAATTCACTAGCTGCTAGTCCATGGCTTGGTTCAGCGACATGAGTGCAGCCATGTCCTGATTTTTAGGAATTAGAATCAATTATGTTGGCCAGCTATTTTTCAATTAGTTAAGAGTTAGTTTAGCTCAATCCTAGAATCTTCACTACCAAATAACTTTGTATAAAACGGTATGTTTGTAATGATCAATAAGGAGTGAAATATATCTTTATCTTCCTCATCAGTTTCTTAATTTCTTGTAAATCAAATCCTAGATCATAGAAGTGTCGACCTTCGTAATAAGCAATAATGAAATTTTCATGACATTCACAAGATTGTAGCATAAGATAAGTTTAGTCCCAACTTTGACGTATATTTGTGAAAAATGTTCTTGCATTTAGTGCATTTCCTACCCATAATCCATTTAATACTTATTTTTTTATTAGGGAAGACCGTAATACAGTTTAATGGGTACCTAAATGACCTTCCGTAAATTTTAGCCAATATTTGACAATTAATTTATAATATGGACAACAAGAAAAATGGACATAGTATACCATCAAATGAGGATTAAGTTGTCTAATTAATTTTTCAATGACTACTGTGTTGACCAACGCATTTTCAAAAGTAAATCTAGGGATTTTAGTTTCGTTACTTTCATAAAATGCAATAATATTTTATGCACTATCCATCGTTTATCTATGTAGCAGTAGCAGTAGCAGATATGCAACCTTTAAGATTATTATCGGACCACAAGTTAGACGTAAATGTAGGGATGGCAACAGGGCGGTTCGAGGTCGGGGCAACCCTCCATGTCCTCGCCCCCGCCCCTTTACCCCATTTAAGGCCGAGCGGCATGGGGCGAGGCCCTTGCAACGTTTAAGTTTTTTATAATTCATTCTATTGCCCACATACATTAAATTGAGAAAATAATATATATTTATTAATTTTTTTAACTTTTTTATTTATTTTCAAAAGTTAAATTATTCAAATATACTTGGTAAACTAAGACATTTATTGTTTACCATATTTCTTAGATAATCTTAGTTTCCATTTTTTATTAAAATTAATAATGTTTTGTAAAGTTTTCCCTTTAAAGTTGAATTCTTAAAAAAAAAATTAAAAATTAAACGGGGTGGGGGTGGGGCTTTTGTTACTCGTACCCGCCGGGAGCGAAGTCCCCCTACATGAATACCATATTAAGCGGATAATTCCCGCTCCATTGGGGGCAAGACTCCGTAGGTACCGGGTTTGACAAATATTTTTTTCATTTCTATGTAAATGATAAAACACCGGTATATTTATTTAAATTGTATATTACCTATATATTTTTATTATATAAATTAATAGCAAATGAACGAATATTTCACTATTTCTAGAAAAATGTTTAAGCCTGAGTTGGAGATATTTTTGTATGAAATTTATCGTATGAACACATTCCACTATACTAAGTAGGCATGTCAAAGTGTTTCGGGCAACCCGTGGCTCGACCCGGGAAAAGCTCGAGCTGAGCTGGCTAGTGGCTCGGGCCGAGCCCCATTTTGGCAACTTTTGATTGAACTTCATTCCTCATTTGAATGTATTTGTCATCCACTTCTTGATATATTTTGAGAATGGATCTATCATAGCACACATGTATGGTGGCACAAGTATCATACCACCATTTTTGAATCTTCCTTTTAACTGAATTCACACTGCTCACCCTACCAATGATGTTGTCAACAGAGTTTCCTTTGCCTTCTTGCATCGGTTGTTTGAGATGTCTACAATCACAAGCATAATGTCTAGATTTGTCACACACATAACAAGAAACTTTGTATTTCTTCTTTTTTTTCTTCGTTGGGGTTTGAGGATTTTCACTTCTTGGAATCCTTGTTGTATTTCTTTGGTTGGTCTACGATATAGACTTTGGAAGTACCCTCATGAGAATGTCCATTCCCAATTCGCGCCCTTAACTCTTCATCAATTTGAAGATATTTTTGAATCTCTTCCAAAGAATAATCTTGGGAATAGTGAAGGATTTTTCTTCCTATAGCATTTTCATGAAGATGGCGATTTCACAATGATTGCACAAACTTGGAAGGTTTTGGGAAGATCAATAATCTTCTCATCCTACATTTTATTGACAATGATTTGGAACTCATGGACGTATCGTAATAAAGATAAGTTATCCAAAATTTTGAAATCAAAATACTTGATAATAAGAAGCTTTTTGGCACCTTCCTTCTCGACCTTGTATTTATTTTCCAACGATTCTCATATCTCTTTTGTCGAGGTGTTATTTGCATAGAGAGTATAGAAGCAATCAGGGAGAGTGTTCAAAATGTGTCATCTACAAATCAATTCATCTTCTTCTCTTTTCTTTCATTCTGCCTTTATTTCGTCGGTGGCATTCGAGGTTGGTTCCAACATTGGTATCAAGTTTGGATCCAAAATGTAGAAAATCTTCAATTTTGTAAAAAGAAACTTCAATTTATCATTCCATCTTATAAAGGTCGGCCCGGTCGAATCGTCAAGCCTCATACGGTCTTGATTCATCATATTTATCATAGTCGTGGTTTTCTCGTTCTCCATGTTGAAAATATCGTTTGAAATTGTTGTTCAAAAGTTGATGAAGAACAAAGAGAACCAGCAACAAGAATAATCCACCAAATGGAAGGTATGAAAAGGATTATGAATCGTTGTCCTCAAACCATATTTGTCAATATCGGGATAAGTGTTTGAAGGCTTTCAATTGCACATAGTTTGTAGGAGTAATCAAAACCTTAATCCGAAGTTTGAATCCAGCAAACAAACTTGTAAAGGGAACTTAAGAACAAAATTACAGAAATTAGGTTTGATTTTTGATTTGGATACAATGGTAAAGATTTGATGTTTAGGATATGTTTTTAATCCCGAAAATCACCCATATGTATAGTACTCCAACAACCATTCACGAAAAGGTGCAAAACCAAACCAAAAAGGGGTAAAACTTGCCGGAAAGACACTATAATTCAAAACCTCAATGGACAAAATTTTGCACTAAGCGAGGCGAGTGCCCAGGGCAAGTGCCCAGTTCCACATTTAATCACTCGTTATACACATTTAACAATATTCCAACACCTTATTTCAAACAGAATTTGTAACACGATCGATTGTGAAGTAATGTTGATTACTTTTTCCTTGTTTGACAAGTTAACACCAGAAGCATTCAAAAGTTGAAGCAGGAGGTAGGTTCCCTGATTTCAACTATTTGCCAAATGGGAGGCACATGCAAAGGCGTTGGCGTTGGCGTTGGCGTTGGCGTTGGCGTTGGCGTTGGCGTAGGCACAGGAACAGGCACGGGCGTAGGCTCAGGATTGGTTTGGTTAGGGCCAAAACTCACGATCTTAGCAAAACAAGCCTTCTTCTGAATCAATTGGACAAGCCTCACAGGGTCGATTTCTTCACCAATCACTGTTATAATGTTCCTCTCCTCTCCCTCCATCGCCACTAACTCAACTCCTACAAATAATGTTGATAAGACAGTATATGATTATTAAGGGTAAACGTCAAGAGAAGATGAAAACAATGATCAATATTAAAGGGCTTGATATTACACACAGAAACAAACAAACGGTTTATATTACACACAGAAAGATATAACTTACCCGGGATGCTTACTACGATCTTCCTGGCCTTTATTTTAATCCTCATAGCCTGATCAAACTCTTCGTCCTTACAGCACACGAACTTTGACAACATTTCAACGATGCCTCCTCGACAGCTAGAGTAATGGCCATTCGGGGAGACCTCAATGACTGCCTTTTGCTGATGAGGAACAACATTGAAAGAGCGAATTAATATACATATAAGAAGGTGCAAGCAAGATTTTTTTTTTTACATGTCAATTGTGTGTGAAGGTGTCAGAATGTTTGTACATACCTTCATCCTTCCGTTGATTGTGTGGACAGTGGATGCAGGGAACAATTTCCTCTGTGAAGTTCAACGTAGAGAAAATGAGTGACATCTTTCCAATATATATACTTGTGGAAAAAATGCAAAAAAATTCTCTGATCGTTGGTTTTAATTGAATGTTCCAAGACTGATCAGAAGACTAGACTAATTAGTAATTGAGCATCTGCCAAACTTGTAAAGTATTATAATTATAAAAAACTCAATACCTTGAAAACCCTTGTACCCACCAAAGAGGAACAAGTAATATCTATATTTTTTTTTTAATTAAAGATCTTTTTCTAAAAGGTTAAAACGTTAGCCCCCATTTGGTACACATTATTTTTTTCATCCTCATTATTTTACTCATTTTCAACAACACATTATTCAACAAAATAATATCTTCCATCACATTATTAACTCTTCATTCATTTTCAACCACACATTCTCCATCAATCTACTATTCCAGAATATATTTTTTTCAAAATAATGTGACTCAGACACACCATAAAAACATATTTACTTGAATACCATGTCAAACAACTTTAAATCTAAAAGTTTAAAACAATAAAAACCTTATACACATACTATAAATTGTAGTACTTGTAACGCGATTTTAGTAGTCTATATTATCATATAATTTTTTAATTCTTTCCATAAACACCGATATTCAAATTGAAAATCATTAAAAAAATCTAGTGACTCCTGATTCTCATATAACTAAAACCTCCGGAACCACAAAAATCTTTAGTTAGAATGTGATTCCAATTCTAACCTTTTGAGTGAGGTTTTGAGAAGAGTTGCTCCTTGTAGAAAATGGTATGCTGAAAGTTGTAAACTGTGTTTGAGAGAGTTATTATCTATCATTGATATCTATGGTAGAATCAGTCAAGGGGTCTAAGAGACAATGGTTTACCCTACGGTAGGTCTCAAAATCGAAGAATATTATTTATTTAACAAATGCTCGAAATCAATCTTAAATTCTATATTATTTTAATGTTTCGATCAACATTTGACATTCATGATTCAATCTTATTAATCTTAAAATGTTAAGATTGAAGAACATTGTTTGAGATTTCTAAATTGGTAACCAAAAATTATTATTTTTATTCAATTAAATAACACTAAATAACATGATTTTCTTGAAGGGTGACAAGAACTCCATCTTTACTTTGCAAAACATAAAATATTGGGATAATTAACTCTAATAAATAATTTAAACAAGTTTCGAAATATTATTATATGGAAGAATCATCAATATATTATGGCCAAATAACTAATATCAGTATTCCAGCCTCAGATTTTAGACATACTTGTCATGAAAAATCCGTTACATACTATATTCTTCGCTAATTTAATGGAAAAATCCGTTACATACTATGTTATTGAAAAGTTGTGGGACCCATAAAAAATGTGATTAATAGTGATTGTTTGATTTTGACGTGGATTAAAATCATATTTTAATTCGGTCCAAATAGGGCTTTACTCTTTTTTTAAAAAAAAAAATCTATAAGAACATATCCAAGAGGCTCTCTATTTTTAAAAAGTGTATTCTATCATTTGGAGAGCATCTACAAATTTAAAGAGTTAAAATTTTGAAATACTCCAACAAGCTCTTTATATTTAATATTTAATTTTACTACTCCCAACAATATTTATTATTTTTCTTTATCTT
>CAIGRO010061383.1:0-11659 GCA_903798355.1 Fraxinus baroniana
CTGACTTTATATAGTTGGTTTAATGTCGTGGCTAGTAATCTTATAGAGGGACTGCCTAACTTCATGTCTTTTCTTTCTTGTTTAAGTTGATTATGCACTTCCTGTGTATTCTTCTTTATTAATAAAACTTTTGGATTATCTATAAAAAAAAAACAAGAAATAAGAATTTAAAGATAAAACCTATTAGAACTAAAAATCTTAAATATCCTATTATAAATAACTACCTTTTATCGTATTTATGGTATGATTGTCCTACATCATTAGTTGTTATCCATTAACACAATCTGATGCTTTAGATCCACACGTAGATATTAGCATATGATCCTGAAAAAGAGTTTTGACTTCTCCCTGTCCATATAGACCAAGTTATGATCATCATGGCCGACTTCCACAAATTTTACCCTCCTTACCACTTCCAAAGACGCAAAATTTATAGCCAAGATGACAAAGATGTCTCTTGCAAGTATGAAAAGTTGAAATAAAAAATGAAAATGTACTTGAGATGATAAAGATAATGCCAGAAGAGGATAAATTAGAAAATCAGTTTACTATGTTCTGTTGGCATTGGAAGAGACCAATGGACACACCATTTCGGGTATCAAACATCAACGCCTAATATGAGTGGAAAGCCTAGAATAGTATTAATACCTATTTATAGGAAAACCTAGCCATCCTGATATTCTAGCAGGATGGCACTTGGTAATGTGTTTGTGCTGGCTTTTGATGGATAGGCTAGATTGCTCTATAATACAGCATAATGGTTTCTGGTGGTTGTGATGGTCCATATCTATAACGCTGCTTAACCGTGTAAACCATTTCTTAACATGTGTGACCTGGAAGACATATTTGCTGCCTATTGAGATTTTAAATATATAAACGTCGTGATAGTTTCCCGCTCAGTGGACAACATAGCTTTAGAACGCATGGTATAAAAGAGTATTATATATAAAATTCGTGGGGGTGGGGGGTGGGGGATATGTAATGTAGTTCAATTTACCCATTCTGAGAAGAAACTTTAGGTAATGTTTCTTCATTATGAGTCAGCTGCTATTGGTGCAGTGCTGCGTTTATTATATAGGTTTTATAGTCTGTTGTATGTCTTGTCACTGAGTAATTTTTGTTACGCTTTTTACACTGCTAGAAATGGCTCTGGATATCATGAAGAAACTATATTGATCTCCCTTTTTCTGCAGGGACATATAGCTCTTGATCAGGCCATATTTCCTGAAAATACCCCTGGTTTTGTATTGGACGCGTTTGCACGATCTGCATTGTGGAAGATTGGCCTTGATTACCGTCATGGTATTTGTCATCCTATACCATTTGTTGCGTTGTCGAAGTATGTTCTGATACTAAATCTGCTTAACCTCTCTGGTTTCCTTAATCTAGGCACTGGACATGGTGTTGGAGCTGCACTAAATGTTCATGAAGGCCCCCAAAGTATCAGCTTCCGATTTGGGAACATGACGCCCTTGCTGAAAGGCATGGTTGTTAGCAATGAACCGGGATATTATGAAGATCATTCCTTTGGAATCAGGATTGAGGTACGTATCAATTTAGGTATAGTTGTGTTTTAATTATCTTTATCATGAGTGGGCTTCTTTATCTAATCAAAACATTCTTGGTTGCCCATGCTTTAAGAAGCTTTACATTCAAATCATTTTTTATTTGTTCACCCTGCATATTTTAGTATGTAAGCTGTAGCTGCTTGAGGTTTTTGTCCAAAATCCCCAATCTTGGGCTTTGATTTATGTCTGCTTACATGGAAATAGTATCGTCAGACACTTTCTTTAAAACTGTTGAAATTAAAATGTAAATAGACAGAAGTCCTCCATCTTTAATAGTTTGAACTTTTAGATGATGTAGTTTAACGTGATATCGAAGTAACAAAAATTCCGGGCCCAAGTGTCAATGCCATCTATTTATGTAAATTCCATATGTCAGGCCATTGATTAGAAAATTTGGCAGGCACGCGAGGAGGCATGTTGAAGATAAAATATAATAAATTCCTCTCTACCATGACACCTTAAGCTTCTAGATGAGGTGTTTTAACAAAGACCCGTCAAGTGTCTCTAGAGCTCCAGTGTCATTACAACTGTTGAGGCACAGCATTTTAGAGTGGTCTTTTGGTATGACAACTATTTGATAACCAAGACAGATCGATACGATGAACGACGTGGGAGTTTCTAGACTTGTGGTCTCTTTCTTTCATGCCTCCTATTTGTTTATGTCACTTCCCCTCTTCATGTCTTCCTTTTCCTCTGAAAATTTTGTCTTTCAATAACTAAAGTTCAAATACGTGCAAAAAAGGGGCTGTCCAGGTTATCAAATTTGGAGTTCATGAGGTTTTGATACGTAAGCATCTATTTTTTTGATGACAACTACATTTCCGTCTATAAACATAAATATATGAGTGCATGACAATGGTGTACGTCCAAGTGTTTAATTAATTAATTTATTTTTTTTGTACAATGAAGAAAAGCCACATGATATTCATGTTGAAGAATCCAATATGTAACAGAGGTTGCAAGTACCTTATCTGTTGCTTTTTCTATCATATTCTTATATAATGATTATCGATCCATTCTTGTCATGCAGAATCTTCTTTTCGTGAAGGAAATTGACACGCCAAATCGCTTTGGAGGAATAGGATATATGGGGTTTGAAAAGCTCACATTTGTTCCCATTCAGGTATTTTAACTCAACTGGTATTTAAATGTCCCTCATGTGATCAAATTGTCAAGTAAAGAAAGTTTGGTCACATACATTAAATGAAGGTATGGTTTGGCTTCATGTCAAAACACAAGGATCTATTTTTGTCACACTGGGATTTAAAATGGTCTCTGTGTCATTGACAATCCTATGGTTCCAGCTAGTTTTATTTTTAGTGCAAAAGTGAGCATTAATACGTACCACCAGTGATTCAAGAAAAGCAGTCATTTATTTCTGCAGTTGAGGACATAGTTTCTCTGTGTGCGGTGATATACCACTAACAGTGGCTAAAAATTATCAGTACGGAGTTTCATTCAGTGACATTTTGTTTCTTTTCTTAGCCTTCTAGTTACACACACACCCCGCCCCCCAAAACCTACCTTGGGAATTATGGATTATAAAATTTGTTACAGATTTAGTGGAAGATCCGTAAAATATGCCAGTGGCAGAGGGATGATGGGATCATGGTGGCCAGAAATCTCTCCTATCATATGATTCAAAATTACACTATTTTGTTCAAAGTTGTAAAGTTGTAGTCATAGGTGGCCATTTACATAAATGACCAGCACAAAGTTTCAGAGTTGGTTTCAGCTCTTTCTGCAGGGAGCTCAGGCTCCGTTACTGCATATTTCATTAGGGTTCAGGCATTATAACCTGCTTTGCATTCATTACAAAGTCTTTTCCGTTAATCTATGGTGATAATATCTGTTCACCACTCTGTATTTTCTGGTATATCTATCTAACTTTTACATTCACTCCCACTCACAAGGAAACATAGAAGAAAACACCACTTGAAAATTTCAAAAGTTTTTTTGAGAACTTGGATAATTTCATTACAAAATTGATCTTGGGATAAAATTCTTATTACCAGTTCCTAAATGCCTGTTAATTTAGAAAAGGATCAGTAAGGGTCTTCATAAACATCTCCGGCTTGTAAATTATAATAGAAAATAAAGATATCATAAAAATAACACCTATTCATGCGGCCTTTTTCACCCAATCCCCAAAGCTGATACCTGGGATCTGTGCCTTATTTTTACCTTATAATGGAATGTATTTTTCTCTCATTATATGCTTTTTATTTGTAACTCATTAAAGGTATTTACAATGAACAAAATTAATTTTCTTCTTCGTATGTATATAGTCCAGGACCGTGGTACTATGCTGCCCATCCTACCAAACAAGGCCTAAATACTTTTCATCTATGACTAATTAAAAGTCCTTTTCACCGTGCAGACCAAAATGGTTGATTTATCCTTACTATCTACTGCTGAGATTGATTGGCTCAATGATTACCATCACCAAACTTGGGAAAAGGTAAGCAAGCAAATGTCTCAATTTGTTCAGTTTGGTGATCCCAAGGAGTTCGGTAGGGTAAATTGGTCTTTTGAGTTTAAACACATGTATTGGAGGCTGTCAAAAGCTCAAGTCAACAGGTGTTTTGTACATTAATCCTTCCGTAATTACTCTTTCAATGGGGTATCTACCCTTGCACAATCTATTCATTTGGTACCTCAAGAATCTTTTCCTTCACTAGCGAACACATGTTGTGCATCTTAAGAACACAACTTGCTAGCCACTCACACTAACAACCCCAGGTAGCTCTAGTCTTACATGCTGCTCCGTTTGAGCCCTGAATCACACAGCAACTATTCATCTAAACACATGAGAAAATAGTTTTTAATAGGCTATTTGCATATCTCTTTATGTTGACTTGTTAAAAACTTTCATTGGTACATAAATTTATGTCAAGGGATGCTGTCCACAGGTTTCCCCGTTGGTGTCTGGTTCTGCACGTCAGTGGCTGTGGAATAATACGAGGCCAGTGGGCAAGCCTAATTAGCTTTTGTACATAATGGGTGCTTAAGGTTATAGAAAGGTATTTTACTTGTACACAGAAATAACTATGCAAGTTTCAATACTGCATAAACAATAACTTGCACTCCAATCAGGGCGATATGCTGGAATGTCATGGCTTCTTGCTTGTGTCATGTAAATGATTTAAGGTTATGCTCGTTGAAAACATAGAAAAAGAAATGGCAAAACTGTTTAGTTGATTTACTTATTTATTTTGCAATGTAGAATGTAATGTGCAAAATCCATTTAATACCAATCATCGGTGCTCAACCCAAAAAAAAGATTAATTTTGACTTGTGATCTGACTAATTTATTTGTATGCTCTTTTGCTCGTTCCTCGATTGACTATGTTATTTCAACTATCCAGATCATTACGTGCAATAATTTCTAGCTTGTCGTCCGCATATTATTATTGTTACTCTCTTTTGTACTCGTTCTTGACTTGCATTCAAGAAATAGTAATATTTCCATGAGGTAATTATTGCAATTTAATTTATAAGTGTAATATAATGCAAGAAGGGTTTTGGAAAAGGAAAACCTCGAAAAGAAGTGCCGCAAGTCTTACGATTACTTAATTTGCCCACTCACTTTAAACACGTTACAATCGCAGAGTTAAACAAGAGACAACCCTTTAAACAACCAAAGGAAAAATAATTGTTCAAGGAGCCGATCACTCGAGAGGAAATAAAAAATTTCCTTCGGTTAATGACGTGATGACAGAAGAATCGACGGCCAAAGCTCTAGCAATTTTTTTTATTTATTTTTTTCTTACAAACTTCTTCCTTATATTACAACATAAAAATAAAATATAAACCTTGCCACGACCAGCTCGTATTGATAAGCACGTTGGCCAGTGTAAGCCATGGCCATGCCAGGACTCTTACTTCACTTGCAACTACAACTTGCAAATCAGTTATGCCTCGCTATGCTAGCAAACAATTTGCTACATCAATACTGTGTTCTTTATTATGCTAAGCTAACAATACTTCTCCATGAATTATTGGTTGCATCGACAAATTATTTCATCACATCACAATTTCTGGAGCAGAAATTTGGATGAATGAATCAAAAAATTTCTTGGAACAATGCACAAAAATAAGAGGAAGTCATAGCACATTTGGCTGTTACAAACTAGACAATGAAAATCATCCACTAGCAGTGGAGGCTTCTGTACTTTGGAGTATACAAAGTTCTGGTCATAACATCCTCTGTTGTGTCGGATCAGACATTGAAAGCTCCGTATACATGTCCGATATTGCTTTGGCGAAGTAAGCCTTTGCTTGGGGCCTCTTTATCTGAGATTCCAAAACAAACAGATGAATCCAAACAAAATGTTTTCTTGTTGCTAAGTTAGTTGTCAAGAGACAACAACAAAGTAAGCCTTTTTCTGAACAAATATGAGTTCCGCAAGAAAAATTCTTTTCTGCATTTGCTTCATTGTTTTTCAGAAATTTTTGGTTCCTAAATGAATTGCTTCACGCTTATTTGTTAGTTTCGTTTCTTAGATTCATATGATTTTTTTTTCCCCCACAAAAAATCAGCATAGCCTTGGTGGGTTTTCAGGATTTATATGAATATGTAAAGATTCCGGATCCTTAGAACTTAAGGTGAGAGAAGAAATTACCTTAAATGTTGGAGTTAACAAACCATTCTCTAACGTAAATGGCTCGACCACCAAGGTGACAGCTTTCACAAATTCGAAACCTCTCAACTGTTTAGAAAAGTGTGGAGCCATCAATTGCATAAAAGATGTGACCAAATAAGACCCTTAAAAATCTAAACAAAGCATTGATAAAAATCACTCAGGGAAGAGATTACCTGAGCTTCATTTCCTACAGCATCCATCTCAGCAAGAGCGGCAGCCCTTGCTCTAGGATCATTGCATAGTTGTCCTAAATCTTCATACTGCACAACATGCAAATTCAACCAAGCAAAAGAAGTTAAGATGCATATCTGAGCAATTGAGAAACCCCATTTAATGAAATGAGTAATGGTATGTAGCAAAGCCGGCATTTCAAATGGATATATTACACAATGGATCTGTCTTGACTTGTTTTCTAGTCTCTCGAGTACACAGGGAAGGGGAGTGAGGCCAATCATCCGACTCCTTATATCTTTTAAACTGTCGATCCATGAGTGAGGTTCATAAAGAGTCTGCCTACTCTCATGGTGTCACATTTCATGGAGCATGAAAGGTAGTTGTGCCTCGTTCGAAAAAAAAAAAAACATGCCCTTACACTCCCAATATCACAGATCATTGTGCACGAGAGGTGGTTGTGCCTCTTTATAATCTTATGAAGGGGAAGTGATAATCTACGCTAAAATGAAAAACAAATACTAACTGATAAAATCGTGACTGAACTAAGAATTTTCCTCTCTCAAGGGCATGTAGACCTTTCATTGATTTCAGGAACAGCCTAGAGCGAGGATCTTAGCTAAAAGGTGTTTGGCCAGTAGGCAATTTTTGCACTGGATGGAGCTGATTAGTGACCATAACTGCACCATTAATTATGATGGAATGGAAGAAACATTCATCAGATAATGCAACAAATAATATTAACTTTGGAAAATTGATATAACAGATCTCCCTAAATATCAGCGCTAGAATTCGGTCCAAAAGATATTTAAGTTTGCATTGCTATTTAATCCTCAAAGACCGACTTTAATAAATAGGCCCAAAGGAAAAACAGAACACCGATTGTGACTGAGAGTGTCCCATTGTGCATGTGTATACAGATAAATAATAACAAATGCAGCCAGCTGTCCGTACTCAACAAAAAAATGATGAAAGGACACCTGAAACAAATGCAACATCAACATTTCAGAGCTCTCAGGATGTGGATTTTAATGGAAGTGTTAAGCCAACTGAAAATGTAGAAAGGATTAAGATTACCTCAATGCCTGCTGATGTGGCCCAATCCTTTAACAAGTCTGGCTCCACAAATACTACAGCAACTAAACTGGAGTTGAAGCTATCGCCTGTTTCATTGCACAAGTCAATCGAAAGAAATGGTTGGGGGTTTCAAACAGAAAAAACAAAGTAATATTGTTGGGGGTTTCAAACAGAAAAAACAAAGTAATATTCTTACCATACACGAAACACTGAGCAACAAATTTGCACTTGGCATATACATTCTCAATTTTCTCTGGTGCTATGTACTCACCCTGGGCCAACTTGAAAATGTTCTTTTTCCTGTTTACAGTAAGGAATTTAGTGTTAAACCTCTCTAACCATCCTCATAACCAAAGGCAAAAGCCATTCTTCAGAAAGAATGTTAAGATTGGACCAATCCTGAAAGCATTCATCAAGTAGTATCAAAAGAAAAAAAGGGTATCGAAGAATGACAAGAACCCAATATATCGACCAAAGATCTAGAATTAAATTTTTTGTTCGCAAATCATGACTTGAAGTCTTTCACCAAGTAAGCTATTCGTGTATTGATTATAAAATCAATATCCTACAAAATGTTAAAATTTACCTATCAATAATTTTAAGACGTCCACCAGGTAGCCATAATCCAATATCCCCTGTGTGTAGCCAACCTTCATCATCAATTACTTCTCTCCTGTTAAGTTATTCAAGAGTGAAAAATGTTCAGGATTGCCAAATCTATCTTGAGCATGCTAGATACAATACTTGAAACATACGCACGTCAGGATTTCATCTTTGTAATAGCCTTGGAAAATGATGGGACCTCTAACACAGATCTCCCCACGAGGATGTGGTAGATCTTCAGAAGTGTAATTCATCTCAGGAACATCCACCAGCTTTATTTCTGGAAGAGATAAGAAAATCAGTTTTTTACACAAGCAAAAGTTTGTACCCATAAACAATAAAGGCATTTATACAACAAACAACTTTTTATAATGATTATCCCTTCTCAATGACAGGATTTACATTTTCCACATCAGTTTTAATGTTAACAAGTTTACTTGACTAGCTATTAGCTAAGGCATTAAATGCTAATATTCATACAAGTCACTGACAACAGCTTACCACAAGCAGGATTGGGAGAACCAACATGACCACTTAAGGTGTCACTTTCGTCCATTGAGCTAATGACACATGAAGTCTCTGTCATACCATATCCTTCAAGCACTGGACAGCCAAAACATCTACATGTAGAGTGAAATGTTAGATAAAAAGTGAGCCCCCTAGTTCTCATTAATATAAATACTACTTATCTAGTGCTGGAAGAATATGCAACTTACACCCTTAAAAACTCCATGACATCAGGAGACAATGGTGAAGCACCTGAAGTCATCAAACGGACTTGCCCTCCAAGTTTGTCTTTTATTTTATTGAAGACCAATCTATCCCACATTGGTGATGGTTTTCTTCCTGAAATTCAGAATAAAATGTATTCATTATGGAAAGCGTCCAAAACTAGATTGTGAAGCAGGAATCAACAAACCGTCAAACTCGATTTCCTTTGGGTGATAAACCAGGAAATAACAGAGACATGAAATATGAAACAACTGGAAAAAGAAAAAAAAAAAAACCTCGAGAGATAATTTGACAAGAAAGGAGGAAAAGAAAGTAGTGAAAAGAATGAAAGAAAAACCAACACTGTTAGAGGAAAATAATATTAAAAAAAAAACAGAAAGCATGGATTAGTTGAAATGACTAGGTAGTTTCATGAAGTCAGAGATTGCAATCAAAGAAGTCAAACAAATAAAGGAGAGACATAGAATGTAACAAATAATAATTTAATTGGGGATAAGTCACTGAACTCAACAATCCTAGTTTTGCCTTCAATTATCTTACTGTAGTCCTTGATAATTGTAATCCCTGATCACTAGGCATCATACAGCTAAATCGATTTTTCCCCTTGTCTTAGTATAGAGGATTCCCATTATTTTATAATCAAGTACGCAAAATACACAATAAATTTCCACCGTTACGGTATCAGAGCTTTAGGATTTTTTCTAAAATTTTGCAGCTGATTAATTTGGGACTGCACAGCCTCCTTTTGCCTGCATATTCCACTGATTTATATTTTCCTGTTAGTGTTGGCTGCTTCTTGTTCCTTTTTTCACATTCTTAATACTGATCATGGAACATCTGAAATAGCCCCTACAGTCCAAGTTTTGAATGTTCACAAACCTCCGTCAACCAGAGGATAACCAGGACCTTCAGGAATCATTTCTTCTAAACGTTTAACTCAAACAAGATCTGACGTCGCTTCTAAGGATAATATGAAGTACAAAAACCAAAGAAAGAACTGACTGGACAACTAAAGAAACAATGCCAGAAAGAAAGTTTCAATAAGAACTACCAAAAATTTAGTCTCAAGTCCAACCAAAAGCAGCAAATATCCATAGCAGCACAACAAAAGTAGAAAAATTGAAATTGAAGATCACGATCGCCTTGAAATTGAAAACAGAGTTATTTCCCAAGTGGTCATTGCTTTCGAATAAGTGGACCTTTCAAAATTAAACTTCTAAAAGATGTCATACACAATCTTCGATAGATGAGCCTCAATCATACACTGGAACTGTTACGATTAGTGCTCTAAAAACACAATTTGTCCTCGAAAATTTTCTGAATAATAAACAAATAAATATTTGTTTATTTTTTTCTTTTCTACATCATTCTTTTCAATGAGAAATACCATAAAAGTCCATTGATTATGCTTGACAAAATATTTATGTAAATAAACATTTTTTGTGTAAAAATATAGTTCATAATACATAGCCTAAATAATAGTTCGTAATCAGTGAAAAGACCTAGGCAGTTTATAAGCTCGTGTTGTACTCATATCACTGTTTGGTGAATGGTTTGTATTAACCATATTAGTGACTTCCAAGTGGAGACACAAGTGCATTTTGCATGCATTGGACATGAGCAAATGAAACTCAGGGTGTGTTTTGAGCCCCATTTTTTGAAAGAATAGGTTTTGCAATATTGACTTTTTTGGACAACGAATGGTTAAAGAGTAGGGAAAAGTTTTGGGTTTAAGTGTAAAATTATTTTATTGAAAGAAAGTGTGGCTAAAAATGAGTTTGTGGGAAAATGAGCTTTTATATAATGGAGCTCAAATAGGGGCCCAATTTGGTACAAGAATCATTAAATCATTAAATTTCACAAGATCTTCAGATGACCTATTTTAATCATAAATGAGTAATGAACTTGCTTACATGACTCAAGACTTCTGATGCATTACTGATGCAATAAACAGTGAGATGTGATCAATACCTTGATGCTCTAGGAGTTTGAGATTGTGAATATTGGGAACAAATATCCAGAAAAGGAATTCATAGCACTCTTGCAATAAGCGAATGTAGTCATCTTTTGGTAGTCTGATAAATATGAGTCCTTGGTAATTTCGTAAACTGTTTCCGAATTATTATTTTTGTGACTGAATCACAAATTGATTAAACAGTTGAGAGAAAAATGAGATCTAGGGAGAAAATATAAAAGAAGGGGAAAAGAAGACATTTGCTTAAGCTCCAATTATAAACATTCAATGGGAATAGAACATCGACATGTTGATCTTAGGACCTTAATCTAATTATTATTATGCTTCTGCAATTGTTTTTGTGAATCAAGAGGGCAATATCAGTGAAGTTGCCCAATATCAATGGATAAACCTCGTTAGAAAAAAGTAGACCAGGATTGTGCATGGACCATGGACGTTGAATTGTAAGAGCTTGTGGGGATTGGAAGCCTCAGCTCATGCATCAGGTTACTGAAATCACCTCTGCTCTCCCATTTCTTTCTATTCAAAAGGCAAGCAGCCCCTACCAACAAGCTCTAAGAGGACTCTTCTTTATATATATTATATAAGACCTAAAGTAGGTAGCCCGAAAGCTAAAATCGGCAACTTGTTACGAGTGGGGTTTGGCATGAGCCCCCAACAAAAAGCTCTAAGAGGACTCTTCTTTATATATTACATAAGACCTAACGTAGGTAGCCCCAAAAGCTAAACTCGGCAACTTGTTACGAGTGGGGTTTGGCATGAGCCCCCAACAAAAAGCTCTTAAGAGGACTCTTCTTTATATATTACATAAGACCTAACGTAGGTAGCCCCGAAAGCTAAACTCAGCAACTTGTTAGGAGTGGGGTTTGGCTTGCCCCTTTCTATCT
>CAIGRO010061419.1:0-20048 GCA_903798355.1 Fraxinus baroniana
TTTTTTTTTTTTTGAAAAATGTGTGTTTAAAAAATAAGAAAAAAAATTTAAATTTATGCGTAAAATTATTTCCTAGGACAACGTGGTTGAAAATCTGATAAAAATGAAAAATTGAAAAAATAGAAGCCAAACCATTCTAATTTATTAAACGCTGCAATTTGCGAAAAGTTATATACACATCATGTTGTTAAAGTATAATTGCTGAATTTTTCTTTCGGCAAAAGTTGTAATTTTGCAAAATTTAACCAAATTCAATATAATTCAGTTCACTCCATATTTTATTCATATTGTGTAAATTGCCCATTTTATACTATTATTTTGAGAAAATGGAGTTTTAAATAATAATTTTTTTGGAGAATATGTAGTTAAAAAGTAAGAATTTTTTTTGAATTTACATGTAAAATATTTATGCAATATTCATGCAATATTTTCGCTTGGGGAATATAAACATATTTCTTCATGCAATATTTTGTTTGCATATACAATCACTAGCGGAGCAAACAGGGAGGGGTGGTAACTGGCCTAGCAAATTTTGTATTTTAAATATTATTATTATTTTTTGAATATAGACAAATACATGTATATTTTGCCCTTCAACATTTTTCACAACATTGTGAAAATTCTACCTCAATCACTGGTTTCGTCAATGAAACTGTAAGGCGCGAGACCTCAAAATAGAAACACTACGAAAATAAAAATTCAATATTTTACCTTCGAGATCATATTTAGCTTTACATATTATTATTATTAAGGATGTAGAGCTAAGAGATGGAATTATGCAGCAATTTAATACTTTTCTTCCTATGCCTTTAAACTTCAATATTCGACAACATTGAATGAACCACTAATCAAGAAACAATTATGTGAACGATTTACAGAAAATAAAAAGATAAAAAAAAATAAAATCAAGCCAGTTTCTTGGTAACTAAATGCAGCCAAAAAATTAAGAATAAATCTTTGAAATAATTTTGAGGATAGCCAGCTTACTCCACAGAAGGTGAGGATAACAAGTTCAAAAGGAAGCCAGCCATAATTCCAATGAGTCCCACAATGAGTGCAAATCTAAAGGAGAAACCTGGATCAACTTTACGATTTCTACGTCTCTTGAGAACTTCCTGCAAGTGAAAGCATCAGAATATGAGCATGTAATGACCATCAATGTTAAAAGCGTGTGTTTGGATCGACATGAAGTCCATATATCTTGAAATGAAAATGATCATCCCTAACCTACCAAAAGGTCACCAAAAAAGGATATCAATTGATAATGTTAAATTTTTGAGTTTTAAATCAGCTTTTCATTGTTACCCTTATCTCTGAGCGTTTGACAAAAGGTCTATATATTGATATTCCCACTAGGATGTACAAGAGTAATCTAGGAAATACGCAAACAAGAGAAAGGCAAGTGCATTCACCAGGTCTAGTTGTAGCAGTTGTGTTTGACGGACAGCTGCATCTCTTTCTTCCTTGAGAGACTGCAAAGTTTGATTCTGCAACATGAGAGAAAAATATTCCTCATCTAAGTAGTAATAAAGGAAGGGGACCATAATTGTTAGATCTTAAGATATCTTGAAACCAAGAAATCTAAATAATATCTGAAGTCAAAAGGAAAATACAGTAACTCGTGCTATGGAATTTACCATTGTTGATCTACTTTAATTAAAAAGTAATATTTAATTCTTTGTTATGACATAATTGTAGTTGGGAAGATATTCAAGTGTCTTATGCCCCCAGGTAGAAGTTAGAAATGTTTCATAGAAGTTATTATGCATCCTACCTATGCTTGTTTCCCTAATAGTTCTCCATCCTTTTTCCTGCGATTTTCTGTATTATTTATTTTAAAAGATATTTTTCTCTTATATAGCTACCATGTAAAATGCAGCATGCCTCATCATATGCCTTCACCTTTAAACACTGGTGTTGACCTTAAGAAAGTCCACCTAAAGGAAATAATTATGAGAAGACTTGGACTGCATAAAGGTAATATAAAATGCAAGTATATATAACTGTTGAAATTGTATTTCAGCTGCCTGAGGCTGTGAAATGCAAGTTATAATAATTGTGCTAAATCATAAATGAAATGTGATGTTTATATGGCATTGCAAGAACGACTTCCAATAGTAGGTGTTTTCCTTGTAGAAAGAATAGACAGAGTGGTATCATCAGTGCCATGTGAATAGCAATACATTCAGATGTATGTTTAATTGACTGATAAATAAACCAGCACATTTGAACCTAAATCACGTGGTTGGGCTATTTATTTCCAGGCCCTTTAACTATCTGGACCTGGGAGTTCTGTGAGCCTTGACACTCTCCTCTTTAGCTCTTACATACACCACCCTCTTCAAAATGCCAATGAGGCTATATAGATAACCAGTTTTATTAACTATTTTAGAGACTTCTATAACTAAAATCGCTCATAAAAAGTCAAGCAACGAAAGCAATTGCGCTAATGATCTGCTGAAGGAAAAGTGATAAACTAATATTTATACCATTGAAGATCACAGGTCAATTTCTCTTGATCATTTCAAAGTACATTCTACTGAATTGTGATTTACAACCATCAGAGTGTTGGACTGAATAGTATGAGGTTGAAACAGATAATTTGTAATCACTTCATTAAGAAAAATAGGGGGAAAAAATTGGATTTTTATAAAAATTTGATGGAGTACACAAAGAAAAGATGAATTGTAACAAAACCCACATGGCTTACATCAAAGTTTTGTTCATATCCATCTTGTACGTTTCCAGACGCTGACTGAGGGAACATGTAGATGACCTTAAGCTTGCACTCCTCTATTGTTCTTTCGCCTTCCTTACTAAACTGGATGCCCCATTGTCGTTTGCCAGAGGAAAAAAATGTAATTTGCATTCTATGGATGTAATGAAACTAACAGTATAAGGGAAGTATACTAAAAGATCTTACAGTATCAGTCGAGAGCTCATTGACATCAGTATGTGGAGCAACTGTTGTGCTTTGCAGGAGAAATTTATCTTTAGATTGCTTATCTGGAGGGTATTCCCGTTGAGCTTGAAGGGTGACTGTATATGCATCAGAAGGTAAAATAATAAAAGATTAAAGGTTGGAACATTGGGTCAAATAGTGCACCACACACAAGCAATTGATGCATGAAGAGAGACATCCATTCAGTTGAATGTACAATCTTCACAACAGTTAGCAGTGCCACAACCATGCATAGCCCACATAACACTGAAACTAGTTGCTCTCTTTAGAAGTCTAACATTTGGGCTATAGTACCAGAAAGATTGATATCAAAATCCCCAGAAAGAAACTTCATTTGAACTTGTATCTAGAGGTGTTACAGCTGGGATAAAAATGTGCTTATTTTGCAAACTATATTAAGGTCAGGGAAAACCCCGAAAGCCAGTCACTGTTGTTACAAGGAAAGATACTACAGATATCACAGAAGATTTTAATTTATGATATTAGAATTCTCTATGGTCCCATTCATCATCAATTAAGTGCAAAATTTTAAAGAGAGATTGCCATATTGCAGGTATCTTTAGAATTGACAGGTGCATAGACAATATATCCCACAGCTCTGCTGTTGGAATTTATTTTGTTTAATTATAAAGGTCCAATATACATCAAGCATGTGATAGAATCTAAGTGATGGAAACAAGAAAAAAATAGTCTTCAAGGAAGAAAGAGGTGAGGCAGTTGGCTACACGTGATCTAGAATATGCAAATATGCGTCTCACTCACTTCCAACTAAATTGAATTTTTGACTCCTGGGTATCTATATAAAGTTGATATATGTACATGTGTAATATACTGCTTTGCAGGTATTTCAGTGTCAAAAGCATTCCTATTTCCTATGTTTATGAATAATGATATAGCATCAAAAAGCTATTCCACATCGAGACACAGACCTTAACAATATTTCATAGACCTAATACAAATAAGAAATATTATCGATAACCACCTCTTATGATGCAAGAGTCCCAAGGAAGTACCACGCCAGTGTTCGGACGCACGAAGTACTTCTTTGGAGAAGTAGTTTTCACCTAAAATAAATAAATGCACAAATTTACATTAAAAGATGTAACAAAATGACATACAATATCAAGTTGCAAGAAATAAATTCTGTGATTGAGTATGGAGTACCTTGAAAGCAACATGGTGTTCAGTTCTGTTTGTAACTTTAAGATCACAGTAACTTTGTTTCTCCAGCTCAACTGATCAAAGAAATATTCACAACAATGCAGTAAGTAATCACGACCTTCTACAATATGTTAATCAATTATGATGCAACCCTAGAGATGCCTTTTTATCTTGTTGCTTTAGATCTTTCCTTTCACAGTACAATAATTTAATCAGGAGACTACCATGTACAACAATCACAATGAAGCAACTAGATAAAAGTGGAGAAAAATACAGGAGAGATGATTTTGCGATTCGTGTGACCGATTTTGCAAATGTTCCTTTGAGCATATAGATTGTTAGCCCAAGCCCTGAAGTAATGCCAAACTTTGTAATGTAAATCTAGGGGTGTTAAGTGGGGTGAGCCACTCACCAGTCACCACCTTGCCTTGTCACGAACGAGGCGAGCCATGGGCACAAGCTGAACAATGAGTTGGCTCGCAATCCGCTTGCCATCGAGAGTGATAAAGCAATTTCTAGTTAAAAAAAAGGGCTCGGGTGGGGCGAGCCGAGCCGAGCCGAGCCTGGGTTTTCAGAAACCAGCCAGCTCGAGCTCCGCCTATTTAACATCCCTACGTAAATCTTTCAATTATTTGTGAAAATTTGTTACAACTATTTCGACTGCATGAATAGACATATCTTTTCATTTGCTTTATCTATAGCCATTACCTCATTTAAATCACAGACGCTTAGCTCCAACATTTTTCTACGTTCCCTGAGGATTCCCTCTTCATAGATTGAAGGTGAGTTTGGCTTCCTAAAGATGCCACATGGCAAAATCATCAAACCTAAAGTATCCTCTTCTATGTCCCCATATTACCCCCAAAGATCCTCTTTATCATGACCCTCAATGTGTATACCAGTCCACCATGCGGTTCAACTCTTGAATGCATCTTTTCAAGCTGTCCAGAATATTGTCTCACAAAGTAAATGCCATTTGATATCCAACTTGTTTTAGCTTCATCTATATCTCAAATTCTAAATACAGTATGAGGATGAACCGAGAGTTGATTGTTTGATTTCAGAAGTTTGGAATCAGAATATGTACAACAAAACGATGATAAAACAGGAATATCTAAAATCCTATTTTCCCAAATTTAATCAAATCTTACCTTCACCAAACATTTAACTATCGCTCACATGCATGTATTAAATTCAATTTCTCGACCTCATTCTTTCATCCAAAACAATCAACTTTACATTTAAATTCAGACTACACAAATTGCCAGCACTTCCATCTGTTTCTTATAGTCGGTTGATTGATCCATAAACAGATATTATTGAACCTTAAAAATCCTCACTTTGTGAATGATTTATTAAATTCTCATTTTCATTCACTACATTATATACTTCAGCCTACCCCAAGTAAAACAAAAAACAGAAGCAAGAAAAAGAAAGGAACACAAAACTTAGAAAAGTTTGAGAGAAATCACATTGAAACTTGAGGTCTTCTGGTTGTACAGAGATCAACTGATTAGCAACACTAGTCATGGTAGCAACGACCACAGCAGATCACTACTCCAAAAGAGAAGCAAAAAATGTTTCAACCAACGAAACAATCAATCAATCAATCAAATCCTACATAAGAACCTGCAACAAACAATCAACAATAGAAAATGCAAACCCTAGGTCACCAAAAAAATTAGTAGAATAACAGAAAAGTAATATCAAAGTGTATGAAGGAATTAGAACATAAAGAGAAAATGAAGGAGCAAAATTAGGATCACGCAGAAACTGACAAACGATTCTTCACCTCAAAAATCGCTTCGCTGGTCCTAAACTCCGAATAATTGCAAATTTGATCACCATTAGAATTTGATTTATTTCTCAATGACCAGAAAGGAGGAGGAACAATTTCAGAGAGGAGAAGGACACGTGTTTAAAGAGGAGAATGAAAGACGCCCGCTTCAAAAGCAAACTCCAGGCTGGTTGGGTATGTGTCCTGTCCTGACACGTGTCATCCAGCCTGGATTTGCTCTTTGGTTTCCCAAGCATTGACACATGTGAATTAGAATAATGCTATTTAACCTCAAATTTTGCCCTGTTAGATCTACATTATTTTTTTATTTTCATTCTTCTACTCATTTTCAACCACACATTCTTCAATAAAATAATATTTTCCATCACATCAATAACTTTTCCTTCTTTTTTAACAACATATTTCTCATCATATCAGATTCACTCTAACACGTTGATCCATTGCATTATTGTTATATAGCCCATATTTGGTACACATTAAAATTTTTATTTTTATTTTTCTACTCATTTTTAATCACACATTTTTCAATAAAATAATATTTTCATCACATTAATAACTTTTCCTTCTTTTTCAACCACATATTCATCATAACATCATTTCAAAAAAATACATTCTCTCATTTAATATACACCAAACACACTCATGACTCTAAATAGTGAAACACTAATCATATAATGTCATGATCCAATAAAATGTAGAGTTTGGCTATTCGTTCGCAGAGATTAACACTCCGATATACACCCTCCTCACAATGGAGACGACCCACGATCAATAAAAAAATATGAACAAAATTTGGATTTACGTGTAAAATATTTTATTATATAAATGTTTGGTTGCAAATATGTAGAAAAAATAATTTTAAAAGAATACAAGACAAGAAGGGAGTTAGATATCCGGATTAATAACACTTAGCCCATGTTTGACACCCATTTTGTTTCTCATTCTCTTTCCATTTTTTCATTTCAACCACACATTTTATCAATATTACACATAAACCTAAAAATTCTCATTACTTTTTAACCACACATTCTTTCATCAATCACTATTGAAAAACACATTTTTTTTACTAGAATGGATGTTTAAAATGCATGTCAAACACCCCCTTAGTTAGTCATATTTTATTTATTATCTTTTTTTTTTAGTATTTTTTTTACAAGAAATAAGACGAATTTAGGTTGTCTTGATAAGACTTCATTCTTATCGCTTGAATTAGATCTGGATCTTGATTATTGATTATACTCCCGTTTGATACACATTCTATAAAAATACATTCTTTCAAAAATCATTTTCAATCACACATTTTTCAATAAAATAATATTTTTCATCAAATCAATAATTTTTTCTTACTTCTTAACCACATATTTCCAATCATATCACTATTTAAAATATAATTTTTCCCCAATAACATCCATCAACCACGTTTCTTCATTAATGAACATGCACTAATAATTAACCTCATAATTATTTTGATTGTGTGAAGAAATAGGTCTTTTTCAGATACCAACTCGTCATTTACATTTACTTCTCCATTCATAGATAGATGAGCGCTAATCATCAATCTCATGATCATCCCACCAATTTTAATACTTCAAAAGCAATACACGCGTTGATGTACAATAGTTGGAATTTGCCTTTCAAAAATCGTGGAATGCACTGATGTGAGTGCTATTTAGTATCATTGGTATTAAAACTTCAATTGATTTGATATTAATGTGACATTAAATAAGAGATGCAATTAAATGAATAATTTAATTCTACATTTCATATAGTATATCATTTAACGTTACTTAAATAAATGTTCTATCAACAATAGTGCTAATAACATTATTCATTCCCATGTCTTCTTTAAATTTTCAGGATTTAATCGATGTAAAATTTATAGACAACTTCAAAATGTCATATAAAGGTAGAATCAACTTTTGTTAGAAGGAAGAACATTGAGACAAAACTGCCCCCGGAGCATAGATCATAAGTGCAAAGGATATGAGGAAGGTAATCTTAACTGAGTTGACACTCGTAGTGTGATGATTCAATTCTTGTTTTTAACAAGGTTTGAAATTAGACTATTTGTGTGCATCAGTATAACAGCTCTTGTACACTGATCTACTGAATGCTCTAGGGACGGAATGATGGCGACGCTCAAGACTGGAGTTCAACCCTTAAGAACATTGGGACAAAACTGATTATCTCAAGTGTTATTTTTTACAAAACATTGTGTGTATTGGGCCGACAGTTGAGGCCCAAATAATAAAAGACCCCGTTCAACCTGAACAAAGATGACAGGATTCACAACAATGCCACTGGGAGAAACGAAAAGGAAAACGGAGAAACTCTCCCATCTGTAGTTCTGTACCTTTGAATAGTTTTGGAGCCAAAGAAAGAAAGTGAAGACTAATTAGCGATGAACACAAAAGAGAAAAGAGTGGGGAGAATGGAGAATCCTTTTACTTTGAAAGTGGGTCAAGTATTCACTGGCTTTGGAATTGGCTGTGGCATTGGCATCGGCGTTGGTCGCCCTTTAAATTTAGGTACCCAGGTTTTAACTTTTTTCAGTTTTCTCCCTTCAATTATCTCTTTCTCTCAAGACTTGAAGCTATTGATTGAATACGAAAATGAAACTTCGGGGTTTGTTTAAACCCAAAGAAGAGAATACCCAAAATACATGTAAAAATGTTTTATTTTATGCTTGTATTATCGCGCATGTTTGATTTATTTTGGTGGGGCTTTTGCATAATGTGGAAACCTGTAGTTTTCTTGATTGTAACTTTATGGGTTTTTTTATGTTTGAATTAATGCATGATCGTGTTTGATCTTCGACACAATGCTTCTTGCTATTGGACAAATGGGGGTGATTGACATTTAAATCTTAGATATGACTAAATTGAAATGAAACACAGGGAAACATGAGATTCAGCAAGTTTATTATATTCTAAACCTTGTTTTGGTACATGTTTCATGGAGTTTGAATGCTTGCATTGCTTTGGAGTCTGTGGTTTTCTTATGAAATCACGAGCATTAATTGTTATTTGGGACGTAGGAGATTAAAATTTTCGTTTGGTAACTATATAGAAGTGGGTAAAATACTTGGTGAAATTCTTGACGTTTTCATTGTTTAACTTTATTTGTCAACTGTATTTATTTTACAGTTTCACACGATGATAGGACATATTTAATCTGATTTTGGGTTTAGTTCATCATTATGTTTGTGCTTGTAAAATCTCTATAAAGCCAAATGACCAAACCTGTTGATAAAACCAGTTCTTTTAGCCCATCATTGATGGACATCATTTGTTCAAAACTTGTGATTAAAAAGTAGAGAAAAACTTTGGGTTTACATGTATAATATTTTATTACGTGAATGTGTGGTTGAAAATGTGTGTGTAGAATAAAGAGTTTTGAAATAGTAGTTGTCAAACAGGGGCTTAGTCTGTGGCTGGAGATGCCTTTACCCACCTGTTGAGCTATACTTAGTGGACATGATTGCTAATCCAATTAAAATGGTTCCTTGATGTGCAACCGAGAGAAGAAAAATGTTGCCTAGAATTAATATTGCTTAGTTGAAGAAGCAGCTAGGATAAGAAAGCACCAAGAAGCAGTTGTATACAGCAGTAAAGGACACTATGACCCCTTAAGGCCTCTACGACGAAAAATAGCAGCATAGTGTTCATTTGTATATTCTAGTTATGCAACAATTACGATTACCTTCTGTTTGATTATTCACATCTTGCTCATATAATCTTGGAAGTCCATTAGATTTTGGATCCATTCCTAGTTATGATGTCTGTTAAACATTGTTTTTCCTGTTATGTCTTGGTAACTTCACCAACTGTCATTTTTAACTATTTGTCATAAAAAACATCAACTGAATGTGATGAGATCAGGCTACAATGTATTGCTCTGATTATTCTTTCGGACACTCACATGATGATGTGATAAATATAAAATCAGTGATTGTGTATGTGTCCCATTCACACTTTTGTTCATTATATAACAAACTTCAAAGCTAATTTGTGCATCAGGTGCTATACCAGTTCTGAACCAAATTATGGTTGCCACTCGGGGCGCAACAGATGCTTTTTCTAATGTTGGAAGACACGTCAATAATTCAGTAGGTTTTGCTAATATCTGTCGGTTGGATGATTTGGTAACTTTTGTAATAGCTAGTTTTCCTATATTTCTTTGTCCTTATTGATCCTATGTCCAGTTGAGGAAAGTGGGTGCAAAGAACCTTGAAGCAGGCATTGGTTGTGGAGTGGGTTTTGGCCATGGCTTTGGAGTTGGTAAGTATTCAGATTATAGAAGTACTGCTTAGATATTCTTCAGATGCTACTCACATTTTTGTTCGTGTTAAATTGATGTAAGCTCAGACCATTTTTCATATTTTCTGATAAGTTCAGGTGCCATTCACGAGGGAATGAGGCATAACTATGAATAAAAACTATCCTTTTCTTAAAATTGTCTTACAAACAAGCCTACTTTCTTTAGTAAATTTCAGATAATCCAAAATCGCCCTTGTCTTTCCTTGTTCAAGTTGAACACTCGCTTCTCTGAATTTGAGGTTTCTACAGACAAGTAGGTGAAGTTCCAAAGAAATAGTATTCGAATAGTTATTGCAAACATTTCATCGGGGGTTAATACATTAATTAAGGGAGCTGTTGGGCCATGAAATGGTTCGGCTGGAGGAACTTTTAAAACAGAACTACCCCTTTCAATTTTTCCCAAGCTGGCAAATTGATGAGTTAGTCAAGTTGGACAAGTTAAGGACCCAGCTCGCCACCCACTACTTTTAACAGTCTTACTATTTTCGACAAGGATAAAGTAGACATTATTTGTTAAGTACACAGAAGGCTACTTTCATAAGTAATAACTGAAACAGAGCTATTTTTTTCTTTGCTTTTAAAATAAATTCGTCTAAAAATTCCCTCTTTCCTAATGTTTACGGCCCAAGCATATCACTACTTTGCAATTATGACCATTTTGTAGTTGCTGATTCAAAATATACCATAAACAACCTGAGGATGGCTACATAAATTGATTTTGTCACTCATTTCAATCCCTCTTTCCTAATGCCTACGGCCCAAGCATATCACTACTTTGCAATTATTTTGTAGTTGCTGATTCATAATATACCATAAACAACTTGAGGACGGCTACATAAATTGATTTTGTCACCATTTCAATCCAATACATGTCTACTGAAACATGTAATGAAGCAAATGCGTTGCAAATTCATAAAGCCATGTTAATTCTGAAATATCTCTTTACTCTTTTGACGTGTTCTACTAGGATTGTATCTTTCTTGTTAATCAAAATGCACTGTAGGCAATTGTTTTTCTTGTCTATGCTGACACTATCATTTTATACTGTACTTTTTGCAGTAACACTTCTATAAGTTGTAGAAGAGGAAAAAAAATAATCTAATTTTTTACGAAATATATATTCCACGTATTTCATATTAAGTGTGTTTTGGAAGCATGATTTAAGCTTAATCAGGCTTGAGTCGTTCTTAGGTGAAACCAATTTCTGCTTTAAGCAAGATAACCAAATAACACTTAAAATATCTTATGACTTACAGCAAGTTGGTTCTATTGTAAAACGAAGATATACAGTCTTTTTGGTATTCCGTTTTACTAATGCTTTCTTCTGAATTGTGCATAATAGACCTCTATTTTTAATCAGAAGATGGTGGAAAACTATTTAACTTCTTCCTTGAATTGATGAACTAGGAATTTGTGTAATTAACGTCCAAGTTACTTTATTTACGAACAAGTTCATTTTAAATAGGTTGCCATTGCTTCACCAGTAATTAACTGTTGTTTTATGCATTAAATCTGCTTCTTGGGCTCATCTGGATTATTGGCAAGCTAATTTTTCTGTAAGTCATATTTTTATATTTTGTTTTCTTGATGCCAGATATAACCTCGTCTAGTATTGGCTGAATATATCATCTTTAAAATCTCTGTACTGTTTTCAGCCTTCAAGAACATATTTGAGCTCAACATTATTGTTTGACTTGAGATTTGGTCAACATATTTAATTTGTTCAAGCTTCTTTCTTTGCTCCACAGTTCATGTACCGAACTATTTTACTGAATTAGGAACTAAGGGCATGTTTGGTATGCTATTCCCGATCGTATTGGTCGGTAGTATAAACAACATTTTTAACTTCTTTTTCTTATTTTCTACCTTGACATGCCATATGTGTTTGATCCATAGAAAGACCTGTTGATATGAGTGATTATTATTGTTTTCAGCAGCTCACATTCATCCTGACTTGCACTAAATAGCTAAGATATTATGATGCATTGCAGGCCTTGCTGTGAAGCCTGGTGCAGTGCACCACATGCAGTCGAGTCTTTTAGTACGTACTCAAGTTGTATGCTATTTAGTTAATAGTGCATTCCAAAGTTGTTTTTTAAATCTAGTTTCATCTCCTAATTTTTCAGCAAGCAGCTACACATGTGATGATGAAACTTGGAATATCTCCCAGCTTGTTTGTTGACCAAGGCATTCTCCCAGAATCCTTACGAAGTGGCATAATGGTAAAGGAACCCTCACATGATAATCCAATAGGAAGTATGGGTCAGTTGGTAAAATCAATACCCAATAGTACAGAACAAGGCAATATTGGGGAGAGAAGTACAAATGTGATTTCTTCCGTGGAAACTTTAACACCTGAAACTGATGCAGTAAACACTCAATCTACCAGTCAAGTAGAGAAGGTCATCAGCAACTTTTTGGAGAATCCACTTTTGAAAGAGGGGGGCAAAGTAAATGAGCAAGTATGCGAATGCAGACCTTTTAATTTTCATACTGCCATATATTATTTTTTACTTTGCATTAAACACTCAATGTGCCAGTTTTTTTCTTTATTTCCTCTGTGCTAGTTTTGGGTGGGGGGTGGGTTCCCTTCATAGTATGCTTTCTATGGAAATTCAGTACTGTAACTTTGATTTGGAGATACCGAAAGTTTTTGATTACCATAGCTTGGCATTTCCTGAAAAGATGGAACAAGATACAAAGTAATTCCAAGGATACACAGTGGATTTAGATCCTGTTACGATAAAATGAATTATGTCCATAGATTTGTGAATTCCGTATGTATATCATCGCCAATCTCATGACCTTTTGCTTAATGCAGAAGATTGTTGACACGATGATAGAGGAACTGCAACTATATGCTATTCTCATCTAATATTTCTTGCTAGAGCAAGGTTGACAGGCTGAAGCAATTACTGTCTTTTTTCTTTCTTTGTGTATAATGAGAAATAATTTTCCGTGCGTTCAACGGGTCTGTATATATATTATGATATGAACAGAAATAATGCTGGGGATATTTCCCTTTGACTTTGTTGTAAATCACCATATCTATAATGGAACAAATAATATGAACACCTAGTAGGCTCTCCTGATGGATGGAACATAGGTTACGTTGAATTTTGTTGTTGCTGTGTAAGTGAGAGCTCTAATCAGTGTATTTTATTTGCAGGCTGAGAAGTTGCAATCACAGAACAACATGCTTCAGATGGTACTGCATCTTATTAGAAGCAAATTTATTTTGGAATTTTGTTCCATTCTAGTCATATAAGAACACCCCCCATGGCCCTCCTCATCCCGGGTGTGCTGTTCATAAACGGAGTCATTAAAAAAAATCTTCTTCAATCTATTTATGCATATTTTCACAATCAACTTTACTTCATGCAAATACAACGACCTCAGTTCTGCATCTTGTAAAAAAAAAATTAGTCTTACTGGTTTTTTACAGTGAGAAGTAATTTTCACATGGTGACTTCCTCATGCATTTAGGTGTTGAAGCACCAACTACTCATTGAGGAATTGATGAGAGAAAATGAGAAGCTTTGCCAAATATTGGTTGAAGAATTGAAAGTCTCACCAAGTAAGCTCCAATCTGGCTTCTCGGTTAGCAAGTCCCCATGTAGCGAATGTTTTGTTTGTCGAAGGAAACAAAGAAAAAAGTGAAAGTTAATCCAATACTTTTTATATTTTTATCATCTGAGCATTGACCACATAATTTAACAGCATTCTTTTTGACTTGAACTGGAAATTGGTTGGAAAGAAGTTAGTTTGTATTGTGACCTCCTATTCATCGACATAAGGTTTTCTTCCCTCTGAGCATTTTAGGTTGCAAATTAGCATGAAATCTATGTACTATGAAGAGGTCGAGGATTGTTCTTCGTTATTTTTATAACTAGAGTTTTTTTTTCCATTTTTTTGTAGAGGACTTCTCCTTTCCTCGTTTTCATGGCTGAGCTTTATTATTCATTGTCATGCAATCGACTTTTGGATCAATATTTATATGCAAGCTACTTGGTTTTGAAAGATGTCAGTAGAAAAGTGATAATATGACTGAAAAATACTTCCATTTTGCTATTATAATTTTTTCCTGAAATGAGGAATTTTTATTTTCATATAAATTAATTATTTGAAATTACCAGTAAAGGAAATGGATTGGTTGGATGGTAAAAATATACAGTGATATGATATTGGGTTGGAGTATGCCTTGAATTTTATATCATGTAAAAATTTAGTGGACTATCATGCTCCTTTCCGTGCCGGTCGAGATGAGATTGTTATTTGTTTGACTGATAAAATTATCTCTTTATACTAAGTTTTTCTCACTTTAAATTGCGTGAAATCCATTGTTCTCCAGAAAGAAAGTTACTCTGTGATTATCCAGGTATGAAGATGAAACCTTAATATAATCAGTCCATGACCTTGAAAACACTAACATTCTTTTACTTACTGAGACTCCTGCATACAATCTTCCTGTCCAGCGATTTCCAAAGAATACTAACAACAGACGATTGAAGCTTGGGTATGCATACAACTATATAGCTTTACCATCTTTGTGTTGTTGAGCTTTTATGTTTATTATTGGTTCTTTGGAGCTCTACTGCCTCTAATGTTACATTCCACTATGCTTTGCTATTTGTAACGTTTTAGATTTTTAGGCTCCAAGATAGTGTAATATTCATTTTGGTCCCTTAATTTTCACTTGGATTTCGGGTTCCTCACCGAATTTCGCTTAGATTTTTAGGCTCCAAGATAGTGTAACATTTTTTTTCTTTTTAATATTATCATATTTTGTGTTTGAAATTCTTTATCATTCATCCCCTCATTTATTTGATAATTTGTCTTACACGTGATTATAGAGTTGAAATTTATTAACTATGAATGTCTCATAGAAATTATGTAGAAAGTTTTTTTTTTTTTGTTTCAAAGGGTGCATTATTTGGTGTTGCCAACTAAAGGAAAAGATATAAAGTTGGTGATGATTCCGATTGTCTACTTTGTATAGATCCGATGCTTTTATCTGACTTTTTAATACACGGACACCATTCTTGCTCTGGGAATCTCATGTTTCCTAGATCAAGAATCATGGATCAATTCTCCTACTTGGTAACAATTTGTTTACCTTTGTTTTTCTTGGGGTAAAATTCCATTCCTAGTAATTGTTTCAATTTTATTTAAATAATTACACTTATAATTTGATTTTATCGAGCAACTCTGTTCAATTTCGTAATTTGGGCTTTTGAAAAAATTGATATAACGTGACAATCAATGATGATAATCATCATTTATTTAAGTAAAGAAGTCACAACTAAAGTCCACGTGTGGTGATCATAATTTATTGATTACGAGATCAATTTTCTTTAGTGGAATGGTAATGAGTTATCTTAATTGAAATTGAATCCTTGTTTAGAAGTGATTATTTGAAAATCATTTCTCTTATACTCTATTTTTCAATCACTCAATTCTTGAAAAAAAAAAAAAAAGAAAGAAAGAAAAAAGAAAAAGTCACTTTTTCAAATTTTACCCTTTTTTTTTCTTGAAAGGCAAGTTTATTAAGATTAAACCATCTAAAAATATCCTAAAATATTATTCTCTGTATGTGTGTGAGAGTATGTGGGGTTAACAGACACACCATGTGCACATCACAATCCTAATTATTTTGCCCCACTTCTTTACCTACCCACCTCCTATGTGCCCTCCCTTCTAATCTCTTCTTTCCTAAATGCTACTCTACTCTCCTCCACCCATTTTGTATGTGTTTTATCTAAACTTACACACACTACACACATCCATTTTCAATCTCAAACAATTTCTGCTCAGTTGACTTCTTCCAATTAGTCAAGCACCCAGCAACCATGAAAATCGAAGTAGAACTGTATGTTTTAACATGTTTAGTATATTCGATTAGATAAAGACTTGACAGTATCGAGGAGGAGATCGAGACATGTAAACGATTTACTAGTTGTTTACTTCAATCACGTATAATCTAACGTAAGAAAAATGTACAAAGTGTGTTGTTTCTTAATTCCAATGCTTTATTTTGCAGTTTCACAATACATATATGTAAATGGAGATTCTAAGTATTGAAACACAAACAAGAATGACAGGAGTCTTTTTATTAAAGCTAAAGCCAAAATGCTACTAGTAGCACAATAACTCTATAATAAAATCCATAATCAACCACCAAATAAATGGTTACATGTAGAGATAGCACAAAGAAACGCTTAGAAATGAAAGAATACACATAATTATTCAACCCTACACGAATCACATGTTTGGTACGTACATAGAACAATATAACTGACAAGATCATAGCTTCTTTTGATAATAAGTACTAGTTTACCTTATCAAATAAGTCAAAAACATAAATGGAAACTGAAACCGGTAGCCATAAAGTTAAGCTAGGAGTGCAGCTCCCCCGAGCAATGCTAAGATAGTCATGCTACATCCATGTACAAAAGCGGTCGATGGGGGTGGAGCACCAGGCATAGAAGGCCCTGGAGATGGCCCCGGAGATGTGGGTGCCATAGGTGCAGGGGGTGAGTTCATGCTTGGACCAGGCGCCATTGGTGACATAGCTGGCGACATGCTACTTGAAGGCGGAGATGCAGCCATAGGTGGTGGTGACATAGCCGGTGACATGCTACTTGAAGGCGGGGATGCAGCCATAGGTGGTGGTGCCGCCATGCCAGATGGTGGCATTGTGGGTGTGGCCGATGGAGGTGCTGAAATTGGAGGTTGAGCAGCTGAAAAGGCTGCAAATGCAAGCAGTATTGACAGCAAGAACATGGAACATGAGAGAGCCATAATTTTGTAGTGTACAAAATTAGACAATATTTTTCTTAATTCGGACAGAGCAAATGTTTTGGGACAATTTGTTTGCAACAATTTTAATGTGTGTAGAGGTTTATTATATAGAGGAGAGTGCTTGATAGAATTATCTTGTTGGGCATACCTCTGGTTGCATCCACGTTGTGTGCACCTAGATTGTGGGCTTAAATTTTTACGTAAAGAAGAATTATTCATTGATTTATGTTTTTGTTGAACACGTCGCCTTAGGTTAAATTTCATTTGCATAACCATACTTCAATTTGTTTAATCGAGTAATTACATTTTAATTTAATTTTAGTCCAGTAACTTTTTCTAATTTTGTCATTTGGACTGTCGAAAATCGATGACATAACACTTAATAAATGATACTCACCATCTATTTCAATGAAATTGACTTATTTCATACCAACAACTAACAGTTACGCGGGAAAATTATCATTTATTGACCGTCAAATAGTTTACATTAAACTAAAATTAAAATGTAGTTATTCGATTGAAAAAAAATTGAAGTACAATTTCTTTATTAAGACTAGAGTTAAAAGTATAGTTATTGCAAATGAAATTTACGGTGTCTTTTCACATTCCGATTTAATTCATTATCGTAAACTTATATTTGAAAGTTTTATAATGACGGTAAACTTGATTTCAAGACTACTTTGATGGTAACAATGAAATACCTCCTTTATATCGTCTAATTTTATCATGCACATATATTGCCAAATTGCCATGATTTCAAGACTACTTTAAAGTTAAATTTTAGCCCCCTCAAGTATATAGAATTGATGAGTGGGTAAGATAAAAACTTAACACGGCGACGTGATAGGAGAAGTTTAGTTATGTTTCTCTGAAATCTTAGTGGACGGGGTAAAAACTTTCCACTACTGACGTGGCAAAATAATTTTATTTATGGTTCTCTGAATTTATGAACGCTTCATAGAATCATAATTAAAGTTCTCTGTCACGTCAACAATAGAAATTTTTTATCCTGTCAATTCAGAGGAGGAGATCAGATTGTTGCCCAAGTATAATCTTGTTAACATGCATATAATTTCTTAAACTAATCATTTTTGGCTAAACTTGCTAAGTTACTTCTCTTAGTGGACGGGATAAAAACTTTCCACTGCTGAAGTGACAAGAGAGTATGTTTTTACCTTTTTCCCCCCTAGCTTAATCAGACATGCTCTAGCTCAATTTCTCGAGTGTTAAACATTGGATTCTAACATTCTCAATTACAAAATCCTAGAAAAGACAACCATTTGTTAAGTAGTTATCCTCTTGATAGGAAATTATCCCTTATATTAAATCTAGTACTATTGTTAAAGTTTATCCAATTAATAAAGGTAAGGCGTTCTTAGTAATAATTAATATTGATAGCATATTTCATTTCTTTAATCACATTTAAATTCTATTCACTTTAATGTATAAAACATTCTCTAGACGTAGAGTAAAATTATTCGAAAAATTTGGATTTTCATTATCTTTCCCTACTTGTAAATGTATGGATTGATGAATTTCAAAGTAATATTCGATACGCAATACTAAATCATATATAGCATGTTTGGTAGAGATTAAAATCAGATTAAAATTGAAAAACTAGCCGTTATTGTTGACTTTTATTAGATGGGTGGGATCTAATAACTGCCATATTTTTAATTTTAATTGAATTTTAATTGTTACCAAACAAGCTAATAATATCACATAATTCTAATTCTCTTCTTTAATTCTTTTACACTCTCGAGTACGATATAATTCATCTTATGAATAAACCATAAATGGGTTGAACCCCTTATTTTATTTTTTTTAATTTTTATTTTTAAAGAACAAGTGTCATGTGCACTAACTAGCAACCTAAGAATCCATTTTAATGCTTTTATGAAAGGGCATAGACAAACATCCTTTTCATTTAGGTTTTGATTGGCCTAAATTTGGACAACACGAATAGGTTGGGTCCTCCTACAAGTCAAGTGCAGATATTCCTTCATTTTGTGGTCACCTTTACTCCCAAAATCCACAGGGGTGTGGAAATGAAATTAAAAAGCATCTTGAGGTTAATTTGGACATTTCATTTCTCCAATTTTACCAACCCCATTATGTGGCAGGGATCAAAAGAGACGAAACCCTAATCCAGACATTTCCTCGTCTTGTACATACCAGTCTCTTTCAATCCTCTCTGGATGAAGGTGTAATGGCACTAGGTGTTAATCAATGAAGGTTTTATATAATTGGAAAAGGTACCAAGGTAGCATCCAATCTCAATTTATTGTTCGAGAAGAAGTGGACCCATATTCTTAAATGATTGAGAATAAGTCGTTTTTCATTATTTTATTATACTGTATAATCAATTCTCCAACGATGAAAAACCAATTCAATATTTTTTGAACGGTCATGTCAAATTTAAAAATGTCTCGGGTCAAATTTTAGGATACCGAGTGAATATGCGAAGCAAAATCTAACTTCATTAAAAGTGAGAGAGTCAAATGATGGTTAAAGAGTTTGGAGGATTTCGGTTGATAATGACAAATTGTATAATTACAATGAAAATTAAAGACCAACTTGTTACTTGAATAATAAATTGGGATTATTAATATTTTCCCTTTTATATACGTACACGTATGCAATTATATGCATCCGGTGAACTCGATGTAAATAATTGTTGACTTAAGTTCACACCATAATACAAAATCATTCATCCGGATAAGGTATCCTCAGTCTTGTTTTCCTGCGCGCCACGCACAGGAGAACAGGATACGCTTTGCCTTGCCAAAAGGCAAGGCAAAGTTGAGTACTTTTAATTTTTTTTTTGTCTTTTGCTATTATTTTTTTTATAAAATCATGTTTGGTATCGAATGAAATCTAAATTTTAATCTAAATCAAAGTTAACAATTAATTTTAATAACATATTTCATGAAATCCATAACTGTTTTATTTTTATCAAAATTTACTAAAAATTTGATTTTAATCTCCATCAAACGGGGGCAAAATC